>CCAG010016486.1:0-100328 GCA_001077435.1 Glossina morsitans morsitans | reverse complement strand
ATAACAGTAACAACCTATTTTCATAAGAAGCCAAGCAAACAAGCGGGTACCAAATTCTTAAGGCCAAACAATAACAATTACTTTTGAACTGATTCAATTGAATGTACCTTGGAAGGAGTCCATATAACCGGGGCATACAGAAGTGTTGAAATAGCTAAGCACATGCATAGCTTCTTTGTAATGTAAGGATCCTTCAGCTCTTTGGCCCACCTCTTAATGAAACCAAGCGCGGGTCTTAAGAAAGCTTAAAAAAGCGCAATGTGGAAATTAAAACGTTGTTTTTGGTCAAATATCACCCCTAAGTCGATGAATGAATCAACGTTTTCCAACTTGTGTGAGTCAATGAAATACTCAGCATTGAATGACTTCCTTTTTAAGAGAGAAAGCTTCTTGCATTTTTTATATTTAATTTCATAAAATTTAACGAGCACCATGTAACTAAATTATTTATGTGAGTTTGAAGCTCGGAAGTATTCAGCAAACAGATTTGAGGTTTCAATATCACCAGACGACTCGGAGCCATTGACAGAAAAATGCAAGGAAATAGAGCTTTTTTTTGAAGTTGACAAACATAAAAAATAATTAAAATTAACAACCAGTCATCCACTATCAACTGAAGATATCTGCAATAATCTTGGCGGTTGAGGTAATTAAATCTATGTTTTGCGGCAGAATAGATGAAATAGTCATAAACAAAACCACTTTTCAGAAATTTTTTTAAAAGATCGTTCTTCCTATTTATGTAACATTTAATTCTCTTGTTAAACCATGGCGCGCAACTGCATCGAGGGCGAGGTTGCTTGATCGGAACGGATGCAGAAATAGATAGGTTTAATACATTATAGGATATAGACAGTAAGGTTTCAATATTTCCAACAGAGAAATGAAGTACAAAGTGTAAAAGATGAGATTTAAGCAGTAAAATACTATTTTTGTTAAAAACATATTATTTATGTGAGACAGTTGGATTTGAAACTTTAGAATAGTTGATGACATGCCTGTAATAAAAGGAAATACAAATTGCTGGATGATACGGATCCTCAGGCAAACTAAAAGGTGGACGGCGATTAGCAACTATCTTCGGGCCGTCACACGCATTATAATCACACATTCACTTTTTGATGGTTTGGAGATGCCCTTTTTTTCCTTAAGCTGCGATAGCTTTTGCCAGTATACAACCGACATAAATCACTTCTCTTTTCGTCATCAGATTGTTAACAACATATATCTTTACTTTTTTTTTAGCGGAAATGCTTCTAAAGGTCTTCTGTTTCGGCATTGGGAGACTTTAACTCACTAAACCTCAGCTGTTCTCCTTTCCTCTGCCCTGAAACAGGACTGTTAGGTACGCTTTTAGAATGGTGTTGCTGTTTCGGCACTGCTCATGGGGTAACGTTGAGACTCAATTTTCTTCCTTTCCATAATATATTACAGTAAAATGTTTCTATCGCTTTCCATTTTTTTAAAGTCATGCAGCATTTTCGTCACGATATTGTCGGGGAGGGGAGACTCTCCAATTTCCGTATATAATCCCCGTCTTTCCTCTTAGTATATTGGGCAGACAAAGAATAAATGTTCCGCGTTTTCTATTATATCACATATAATTCAGAAATGGCTAGATGTGCTTGCACATAAGCTTGGAAGCAGTCGCGATCACTAAGTAGTTGCGTCCAGTAAAAATATACCGCGTCATGTCGTCTAAAAACCATCTACGTTCAGGACGACTTAGTGCGTCCTTATGTCGCACGTCCGATTGTACAGCTACCTGGTTCGGCAGTAGTGAGGTGTTCTAAGTTTTCTTATCGACCGGGTTAATATTATATCCTGGGTATGGGAGATCCCGAAGTTGGGTCATCAGGGCTCTAAACTTACTTTCCTTTCATTAAAATAAATAACTCCCTATATTTTTAGTAAAGTGCAAACTTAATTGATGATTTATCGACAACAATAAGAAATTGATATAAAATTTGATGTTTTTATACAATCATTTTCAAGTATGTAAAAAAATTATGTTACAATGATAGACGAAGTAATAGAAGAATTACGCATTAACTTACGCTATTTATTATATTATTATATTATTATATTATTATTATAAGAGAATAAAAAAACGACCACAGTCTTTTGAAGGTTCGGTAATGCTACTCTCGTCGTACTCTCTTATGAGGACGTCACGATTAGCATTTATAAATATGCAGATGGTTCTCTTCTTTCTTACAAATCGCCAACAAATAAATACTTGGTTGCATGTAGATTTGAATATGATTGATTATGGTAGATTATAAAGCGAAGCACACATTAAATGTGCCTATAAATGATGTACGAAACAGGTCGTTATTTCTATTGTTCACATTTTACAATCTTTGCTTTTTTTTTGTTATTTATTTATTTCTTGTTTTTTTTGCTCTTATACCAATTTTTTGTTCCTTTCAGGAGTCGTTTAAGAAATTTTATTAGTTCATCAAGAGTTCTGTCTTACATTATTCATTAAGTTCGCTTATATACGTGCAGGGTGTTTTTATCGGTCTGTTTTCATCACTGACTTTACAAAAGGACAATAAACAATGAAGTAGCGGAAGACCGCTAATGTGATTTTATATTTTTATCGTTATAATTGATTAAAAAATGGAAAAGCTGAGCAGATTTATTGCTCACACTACAGCAGTTGTAACGTCCGCGTATATAAATGTAGGGGGTTTTTGTTGGCTTGGTTTTTCCATCGTTTTTTGCAAAAGAGCAGTAAACCAAGCAACAAGTTTTCCTTTTTTTAAATTCTTTAGTGTGATAAATAAAGCAAGAGAGAGCAATTATAAAAAGAGAAAAAAAATGTGCAAAGTCCGTTCGCGTAACATAAAGATGGATTTTGCGTCATGCAATTGGTTTGTTTTGGTAAAATTCATGCTGACTAAGCCGTTGACAGAGAGAAACAGCAAGTTGCAACAAGGAGTTGAATTGGAAAAGCAAGCAAACGTAAAATTAGTCTGCTTTTGAATAGGAGTAAAGGCGGTACAAAATTTAACAACGAATACGAATTCATAAAACACAAAAATTGACTATTCATTTCTTAAAGTTTTTTGGAAAACACCTTAGAGTCATTAATATAAATATCTTTATAATTATAATGTATCTCACGATAAACCTTTAAAGTATAAATAAATTGAGAATATACTAGACAAAATATCGGTGTTTAAATTGTGAAAGAAAAAACACACGTGATGAAACTTTTATGAACAAATTGTAGTCACAGTAATAATAATCTTAAGAGAAGAAATTAAGCAAGCAATTTGACACAGCCTACAAAAAAATGTCTAAATCTATTTTATTTACACGAATTTTACGCAAAAGATTAAATAAATAAAATATTATTATAACAGCGATCGTATAGATGTGGACGTTTCTAAAGAGTTCGTTATAAAAAAAACTATGAGGATGTAAAAGTTTAAAGGTTTCGTGTTGGTAATGTTGTTATACTAAGACACTACACTAAGCGACCTTGCACGAAATAGGCATGTGCAAGAAGAAACGGAAGAAATTGCAATAAATGAAACAGGTCTTCTTTCTCTTCTCTTTCGTGAATTGGAAACATATGTGGCTTCAAAACAATATCGGAAGGCGGCCACGTGAGACAGAAACGTCAGGTGTGCGTAAGCCTGTCATGAAGTGAAGTTAGAAACATCTTGGTCATGGTTAATACTAAAAATAGAAACACTAGAAATGACTAAAAGTAAAGTGTGCTGGACGAAGGGATGGCTGCAGAATCAGTTGATGGTATATGGGAGGAGAACTAACCATGACTTGGCGGATAGGCAAGCAACGGATGAATACACATGCTCAACAGACAGACACATGTTTTTGATTTTCATATATATATACATATATATATATATATATATACATTCGTTTGTAATAATGTCATGAGCTAGGCGGAGTCAAAAGTAGGCTCTTACCAGATGGCACCTTACATATTTTTCTCCGAAAATATTCTTCTTATAAGAAACACAATCGATCTAAAGCATAGTTTGGAGCAACAATTCTGGTCTTCACCAGTTCAAAAACCCCCGAACACAAAAGCGGAAACTTTTTTTCCATGCATGACAAAGTTCGTCCTTTCCAATTATCAAAAATCGTCATCGAATTTAACGAATAACTACAGGATAGTTCCACTTGGGACTATCGCCAGGATTCATCTCGCGAAAGCTGTGGGTGAGGTTTGATCAGTTTCGTTCGTATGGTATGTAAACGCAAAATAAATAAGACTTGGTAAAACAATGTTGGTTATGGAAGTGTTGCACATGGTGCGCGCAGCGAGGGGTGGTCTCGTCTGGCGCCGTCACCCTGCTCGTCCCGACGCGCAACCCCATGGCCTCGTCCGTGTTGGATGATAGATTTGGCATCCTGCAGATGAACTTGCTTTAGGGCGCGTGTAAAGAGAGTCTAAGGAGTGATGGCGGATTAACACCAAATCCCCAACCTGAGGTTGCCAACAGCGACCGTGGGAGTTGAAGTATCTCCACTGGTCGGAGGACGAGAGTTTGAGGTTGCGGCGCACGCTATGGACTACTTTCTTAGAATTTGGGCTCTTCGCTGGGTGGACTGCGGCTGGTTTTGAACACCGGAGCGCACTTGTTCGTAGAAGGCGTACGGCAGGCTTGGCTGGCGCCCTTGGATAATGTACGTTGGGAAGTATCCGGTAAAGTATGAGACTGCGGTATTCCTGGCCAGGGTAAATGTTGGTCCCATGATGCGTGCTCGTGTTTGCAGTACTGCGCGATAGTCCTCCTGACAGTCTTGTTAACCCTCTAGGCAGAGTTTTCTCGTCGTGTGAACCCGGTTATCAGTGGCAATCTCCCTCGGTGTGCCAAGTTTGCTGAGGATCCGCTCCCGGAAAGCTTCTATCAGTTCGGAAACGGTAGCTCGGTTGAGCAGGACTAGTTCCACTCATTTGCAGAACTAGTCTACGAATACCGGGAGCGTCGTGTGAGCCGCCTTCGCCTGCGCTAGTGGTCCAACGAAGTCTGAGCAAGGGTTCGTCTGGCAGGGCCGTTATTGTTGGCAGCTGAAGCAGTTTCGCTAGTAGCGGGCAATGCCTCGGTGCATCCCGGGCCAGTAATATCGACTGCAGGGTTCTTGCATCGTCTTGCGTATGCCGAGGTGCCCCGCTGTGGGTTCGTCATGGTTCTCTCGCAAGATCTTGGCCCTCGTAGATCAAACTACTCCGCCGAAGATGGCGGTATAGCCGTGCGTCTGTGACGGCAAATTCGGGGGACTTCTGCGGTTCGATCTGCATCTCTCGAATGTTGTTATTTAACCATCGGCACACTGCAGAAGACTCGGCGCATGTCACCTTCGGATGACTGCCGGGCAGCGCATCGACCACGACGTGCCTCGTTCCGCGCGGATATTGGACTTCAAAGTCGTACTGCTGTAATTCCAAGGCCCATCTAGCTAATCGCCCAGTACGGTTATCCATGGAGTTCAGCCACTTTAAGGATAGGTGATGGGTTACGACGTTGAAGTGGCAACCCTGTAGATATGGACTCATCTTCCTGATGCCGAAGGTTATCGCCAGGCAATCCTTCTCTATAGCAGTGTAATTTCGTTTGGCGCTATTCAGTTGTCCGCTGGCATACGCAATCACGCGTTCTTCCCCATCGATCTGTTGTGTTAGGATGGCTGCTGACCCGGCGTCATTGACATCCGCCTGCTAGGTGAAGGTCTTCCAAAAATCAGGGCACTCCAAGAATTCTTGTACGAATTGACGGCATCACGAAGCTATGGCGAGAAACCCTTTAATGTCATCCGCTAAGGGCGATTGGTTCTAGGCTCGGGTGATGCATTCATATCCTTGCGAGCCTCGTTGCATGGCAGGTGTAGATTTCGGTAGGTTGGCGGGCTCTGCTTCGTATTGATGCGTAGTGGGGTTTCTACGAAGGCTTCGCTGGGAAGTGGATTGGCTCTATTAACTTACGGCGCGAGAAAACGAAGTTGCTTTCGCACGTCGTGCATCTCGCTACAGAGGATTCATGTAGGGTTGTTTTTTTGACTTGTCTAAGTGGGGCTTGGCCTTAGTTTCACAGTGGACCTGTCGTGTAACGTTGCGCCTTGTTGACAGAGCGCATTCGCTAGGCTGGGGGATACTACTGTAACGGGTTTTCTTGGGCATGGTAGCCACTCCAGAGTCCGCTCCAAGACAATTTGTAATGAAAAAATGAGTTGGACCTTCGGGTTTGTTCTTGATGTTTTATTTTTGAGGAAATTACACATGTGATCTTTTTCAGAGCGGTAGGAGGGGAAAACCAGCTTGGTGGCCCGACTTTCCTTGTTGATATATTTAAAATTTTCTTTCGCACGCGTTTGTTCTACTTCACTTTCGATTTCGCGGGTTACTACAAAGACGAATATGTCGCAAGGTTCATAGCAGCCGCGGGTCCGTTCCTAACTGATCCTTGTCGACAAAAAGAGTGTTCACCGGTCTTTCAGGGATGACGATTAAAGCTAAACCAGCTCATCCCCTATCCGTAGAGTCAGTAGTCCTTTTAGTCCTTCAGGGATAGCGATTAAAGCTGAACCAGCTCATCCCCTATCCGTAAAGTCAAACAAAAAAACCCTAATAGTCGAAGTCAGCTTGTAGGATAGTCTGTGCTTTACTTACCTCGACGGCGGCTATGACACAATTAAAGGCTGAGCGTATTGCGACACGCTCTTTTATAGTGGGGGTCACCAAACTATCCCGTTATTACAATGTTATTCTTATATACCAATTCTTACATGTGCACACTTGTCTGGTCGAACATGTTTGTTTGCCTTTACGAATATATTTTGCCTTCATACGCTTATGCATTATATTTACATCTACCTGCTTTTCTTCCTTATTGCTATGCGCGTTTGCATTCCTATGTTTCTACTTATTCTGTGGCTACTGTGCCTTTTGTACAGGGTTAACCGTTAAGTATGTTTCCCGTCAGGTATGTTTCATGCATTTTGGTATATTCTTACTAGCTTATAAAGTTGCATATTTACAGTTATATAGTTTATATAGTTGTGTATTTACAATAGCGTATGCTTATATGGCAGGGTTTTTTCAACGCTGTAGTATGAATGTGCACAGTTGTGTATTTACAATAGTGGATGCTTATATGGTTACAATAATATAGCGTGTGCGTATCACTTGGAGAACAGTTATGTAGCAGATGTATTTTGTCTTTTTTTATGAAATCTAATACGGTACTGCTTGACTTTCCATAGGTGCAATAGTATTCTATTCAATGACTGATGTTTGTATGTATGTATGTATGTATGTATATAAGCAAACAAAATAATATTTATCACTTGTGCGGGAGAAGGATGATTGTAGTAAAACCTCTGTAACGGACAACTCGGACTGACTACAGTTGTGTGGACGGACTCGTTTTTATATGTTTACGCTTCCTTACACTACTATTCGCGAGGCAGGTTCGTCTCGGGGCCCATCTCCCATCGCTGGTGGCGGGGTCCTCTGTACTTTTCCTGTTGGCAGCAGTTAATGGTTCATACTGCCTGTCGGGTTCAGGTCCAGCAATGCAAGACCTGTGGTTTCGGGCAATAATACAGGTGTTGTTCACCCTGGGCACATCGTCGGCACCCATCGCTTTATTTATTCGACCCTCCTGCTGCATTATCCGGTGCACACACCCTGTTCTTTGGCGTATCGCGCCGTCGAGCGCCTGGCTGAAGTTCTCGGTACGCTTCCCTGGAAGCTTCGCGGGACATGTTACCCATCGGGATCGCCTCCAAATTGCTGGCGAACTCGATGAGTTCGGCTAAATGAGTGAAGTCTCGACGCCGTATATACCACATGTAATCGGGCTGCGCATTCGTATACATGCGTTCTAGTTTCGACTCTTCCGTCATGCCTCTACCAGCTCTTCGACGTGCTCGATGAAGGTAAGCGGCTCTCTATTGCCGATAAAGTTGGGCCCCCATCTTCGTAATACTTCGATGACGGGTCTCGTAGTGGCCGCAGACGGGAAAACTCGGTGTTCTGTGCCAATTAGGGCGGCGAGCTGGGTGATTTCGCTGTTGACTGCTTTCGATTTCGATTGTTGACTGGTGCGGAAATATTGGGGAAGAGTGCCGGTGCCATGGTAATTTTGCTGCTCGGCCCCGTTATCGTCGCTAGTACGCGCAATTTTTCGGCGCTCCTCGGTCGCTGTTATCTTGTTTTTTGATAGCTCGTCGGGTGTATTTCTCGCGTGAGTGGCTGGAGAGGGCGATCGCTGTCTGGAGAAATTTCAAGCTCGATCTGTAGCTCCAGTAGGCATGCAACCACCTAGGACTTATGGTCCTGATTGATGACATGGGCTCAGCGCCCCCTCATCTCTTGAACGGTATCTGTAATTTCTAAGTCGAACTCCCCTAGGCAGGCTTGGAGCTCGTCTCGGCGTAAGGGGTTAACCCAGGTTACGCGTAACGTTGAAATTACGATAGCAACCGATAAGGCTCACCAACGGATTTTTAATAGGATCAGAGGATTAAAATACGGGTCGTTATTTCCCTATGGCCACTTTGAGTATTTGGTTCCTCATTTGTCTTTGTTTTGTTTCTCTCGCCCGTACAAATTTCTAGAGGAGGTTAGTAATTCTGATCGATAGGTAGTCATATTTTAGGAACCGATTGTTATTTAATCACGTAATGTAGGTTCCCACTTAATTTGGGTTCACCTTGCTCGCTACCGATTCTACACGAAAGCAACCAGAAAATGTAATCTCGGTTTTAAATATTCGTCGGAGCTCAGTTACACTGCGTATCTTTGTTTTCTCGGCTATCGACGACTCTGTAGATTTGTTGTTCTTACTCAGGAAGTTCAACCAATAATCAAATTGTAAGGATTTGCTCCATGCGATACGTAAATATTGCACGGCTAATCTTTTTAGGATATCGACAATCTATTCGCCGCCTACGATGCGCAGTTGTCTGTTGTAAGCGCTATCCCTTGACTTTATTTTATCGATTGCAGCTAAACTGAACTCTCCTCTTTTACGTTTGCTCTGGGCTATCTTAGTTTTGGATTATCTTGTAATATCTGGTAGCGGTTATTATAGTTTAATTGGTTGTGTTCACTTCAACGTAATTGTTTTATAGGGTTCATTTTAGTAAATAAATTTAATTTATGGCCGGCTTATTGTCTGATTTAATTGTAATAAACTTTTCTTATTTCGCATTATTATTGTAGTATTATTTCGTAACGCTACCTGATCTCTGATTACGGTAGAGTTTTATTTAGTTTGTTGAACAATCCTTGTTTATTGATCCCCATTTTTTCGATTTGTTTATTCAGCTCTGTTTGTTACCGTGAATTTATTGAGTTTTCGCTATAATTTTGTTGACCTTATTGTTTGGATCATTTCTGTTCCTTTTAGCTATTTGCCACGAAGAGTTAAGATTTTTTTTCTCTTATTTTAGGCTGGATTTATAAATTTTCTTTTGTTTGTTTGCTACGATTTTCCTTTTTTGTCTTGTTTACTATGTGTCCCAATCGCCAATTGCATTAGTTTAAATTATCCCTTTTTTTGTTCCGGTTGTGCGCATCGACTAAACTTAGAGTACAAATTCTTTCTATGCGTGCTATGGCCCCCTGTGCGCTGTGAAAATTTACTACTGATTGGTGTTTTGGCGAACTTTTGCTATAATTTAGTTTGTCTTCCTATCACGTTTTACACTATAACTAGTAACAACACAAGTAGGCACCGACCGAAGATACACGTGTTGGCTCCTTTGATTTGTCAGACACGGAAAAAATTTCTCTTCTCTCTTTTTTTTTTCTTTTAACACTAACTTCGTAGGCCCGTAACCAAGATCACTTTCTCTTCGCGCTCCTAATTCCAACGTTATATAAACTTCTGGAAAATATTCTGCCACCCTTATCGACGAGGTGCAAAAATTCGTATAGTGTTATTTCAATTTATATATTTTCGTTTACTTTTATTGCAAAAATTCGTATAGTGTTCTCTTGATTTATATTTTTTCGTTTACTTTTATAGCCCGGACAGGCGGCGCACTAATACTTCGTTACCTGATTTGCTTCGTAGGCCTGCGGTGGCTGGTGTCCTTGGAATTTCTCGGTTTTCTCCTTCACGACTTTTGAATATTTTTGGAATATTTCCAAGTGTAATTGGCGGTTAATTTGACGTGAATTTTCCTTTTTTCCTATATATACCTAATCTCGAGCTTCCAAGCTCTTAACCGAGGATTTCACTGCTCAACGATCTACCACATCACGCACACACACACAATCACATGTAAATGAAAGTTTCAATTATCTTTGGCAATGCGAGCCGACGGGGAGGCAAATAGAATTCTTGAAGTGTACAAGACGCCATCAAGATGCTTAATGAGATTCCTCTTTATATAGGTCTGTAAAGCACGCGTAGTTTTCTTGTAAAATGGCAGGTTTTTTTTTGTTGTTGTAAACTTCTTTACGGCTTGCTAAGAGGTCTTTCACTTTTCTGTTAGTGGATTTAGCACAGTTCCAAGATCGATTTTTCCCCTCTTTTCTCTTTTTTTCCTGATATTCACCCAAGTTCGCGTCATTACGTTTAACCAATCTTTAGCATCAAAGCTGTTACACTTCACTTGTTGGTCACTCATACACTACTGTCTTTCTTCTGTTTGCAAAAATGACGCGCCTTGATTTTTTTTATTTTGATTTGCGCTTTTGTTCGCTAGGACGACGGTTTTTAGTCGAATGCCTAGCGGTGCTCGCATTTACATTATTACTTATGGACTACCAAATGCACGGCGTTTCTTTTGCTTGGTCGTAGCAAGCAATGAAATGCTAAGTTTGAAAAAAAGCTTGACTATTATTATTGCATTGTTATTGTAATGTATTGCATGTAATTATAATAGTATGCAGTTTTGTTCCTCATGATTTCTTACTAACAAAAGATTTATTAGTTCATGTGTTTATATGTTCCTCCGCAAATAGCCATAGCAATAATTATTACTTTAATAACATTAAAATTATTAGTCTTTCTTTCTTTTTGTTTTGTAAATACTGGACGTTTCGTCCCTTTTCCATTGGCTGGAGCAGCTCAGCGGCCCAGGGAAGGAAAACACAAGAAATTTCTATTTTTACAGGAACTTTCTCTTTCCTTTTATTAATTGGGTATGAGCGTTGCATTTAGCGAATTGCTAACAATATATTAGATATCTCACATATTTTATGCAGCCTCGACTTTTCGAAGTCTTAAACTCGACTGCCTGGAGTCTGCCACTCGACTGACTAAACTAATTTTCCCTACTCTACTCTTAACCTATACTTAAACTATTCTTATTGTATTCCTATTCTATTTCTAGTCTTGATCTACTCCTATTCTATTCCTATTTTATTTTAATCCATTTTTAACCTATGTTATATTATTATATATTTTACCTTAACTTAGTACACTCTTCCGCTCTCCAGAGACGGAGAGTCCGTGAGCCCAAAACGAGGAACGACTTTGGGTCCTCACAAAACTTTTCGGTTTTTTTTTTATTTTTTTAAATATTAGCGCATTTATAATGTTGTCTCAAAGAATTTTTGTTTGCAATCCTTATAAATATTTTCTCGTTTTTTGATTATATGAAAGTCGCCCGAGCACCACTTGTGAGGGCTCTTGCACATTTCCTGGTGCTGGGGTGTGCTCAGCGGCACCAGACTTTGACTCACAAGAACTGTATGGTTATTTTTTTTATTTAGTTTTTTCAGCTCGTTTATTATTATTATCAAGTCTTCTGCCAAGTTTGTGCTCACTGCCTACTAAACTTGAGGGCTAAATATGATATCCTAATTATACATTTCCATCGCAATTTATTTATATGAAGTAATCAGGTATTTTTAATGGGTTAAATATTATTTTTAATTTTTTTCTTGACGGCAAAGGCTATTGGATACTAAACTGAAGCAAAATGTCTCTGCAATTTATTTAAACTGCTATTTAATTGCAAAGGTACATTTGCGCATTTTAGTTCAGTTAGTCGTGTTTAGTTCGTTATTATAGTTTGTGCTGCATAGGAGCATGAAATTAAATTAAATAAATTCTGAACTTTGAAATAAAGATAATTATTCAAGTTTTATATGTTTCACACTTCACAAAAACCGAAATAGTTCAAAGACACGTGTTTATTATCTGTACGAAGAGAGAGATTGATGCTCTTAGTCAGTTACTTACGTTAATAATAAAATGAACTTTTAACACCTGTAATACGTGTAAACGATTTCGCACTGCGAACACTAGGCTGCCAAAGAACAACAAGACTATCTTAACAATTGTACAATATAGCAAATTGGTGGTCTCCGTGAGAGTATGTAATTCAACAGGAGTAAATAAATACAAACTGTCAGAGACAGATAAGAATGCTTTACGTTTCTAATTCTGAACGTCTTGGAAGGATGAGTATTAATATATACATAGCAAAACTAACGGATACATTGAATTTCGTTTAGAAACGAAATTCAAATCGCTGCCAGTAATGTTCGCAAAAACTAAATACTCGTAATTGTACTTCGATCAACAAAAGAAAAATGTCTTTTCATGCTAATTAAATCGCTATTAGCTTACGTCGAGCAAGATAGTTAGTGAAGAAAGGAAAAATTTTAATATTGTTTTAGTAAATGTTATTACGATAATGACAAACATGAGACAAAAAACAGACCAAACACCAAAAATTATTACCGCTGGAAAGATTCCATTAAATTTGAACGCACTATGCCAGAGCACGTTCAACTGGAAAGTCCACCTGAGTGCAACGTAGATAGTCTATTTATGTGAAATTATTGCTATTGATTCAAAAAAAATGCCACTGCCGCAAACTGAAAAGTGGACTGAAGTAATAACAATCAGCAGCCAAATGCCGCACAAAAAGAGCGCGTTACATAATTTAGATGAACAAAATACACATAAATCCTGAAATTTAAGACCAACGTGGCAAAATTTTTTGCCAAGCACTAAACGCATTAGCGGTGCAGCTAAAGCAGGAAACAAAATATATTTAAGTCAAGAACACAAAAGCGTATTTTACCAGCACTAGTCGCACGTTCGAAAGCGCTAATGCACAATTTTGCAGATAGCTAAATATCATAATAAAAACATGTACAATGTATGCGCTGTCTGCGTATACCGAATTACTTCTACTGCCTCGAGCAAACATTTTACCACTCATGCACAGTGCGAATACCCAGTAGTCCCTTTAAATCCTCTGTCATCCGCTCGGCATCCAAATTTTCATTGCTTGCGTTTTTTTTTGCTTGCTCGTTTTTTGTCCGGGACTTACAGCACGTACATACGCACATACATTGTTCACCTAAATGTAGGCAATATGTTTTCGTTTTGTTAGTATATTCCTTTTCAAGTTTATAATTTTCTTCGTTTGCTGACGTGTTACTCACGTGAATGGTGTGTCGTATGAATATGTGCATGAGACGGTTTCGAGTTAATTTTGTTAAACACAAAGTTTGGTGCGCTGCCGACTCCGCTTCTGTTCATCTAACTGTTATTTAACGTAGATATGTATTCACAATTCACTTAAACTTTATAAAAGTCAGAAAGACAGTGCACATAGAAGTTAGCAACCGTACAAACGCTTATATGGGATTATAGACAGTGAGAAATACATTTTTGTTTTCCTTTATGTATGCTAGGAATGTTCGCACATAGTTACGAATGTTGAATCAACACAAATACAACGTATATAAATAAAAACCTCATTTCTTGAATGCAGACTTTGCAAAAAATCCAACAACAATAATAAAAATCGCTTAAAACTTTTTAATTTGGTCTAACTAGCAAAAGTTGTACATCATTGTCCTTAAACCGCAAACACAGGCAGTGCGTGAACAATAAATAAATGCTCTGAACATATGTTGCAAATTTTAAACAAAAAGTAAGGCGATCGCTGACTATTACATTTGTATGCTTTTCAAATAATTCCAAACATATTTCAATATGGAGAAGGATCGACTGTAAAACTAAATGCATTAGTTTAATTTGATTGATCCGTACGGAATTTTGTATTTATTTTTTGTATATAAAAGCAATTCACACGAAGCGCGACCAGTATTTTTAATCACATATGAAGCGCAAAAAACGAATAATAAGCTTTCCGGATATATTAGACATCAATGTTAATTCATATTTATACCGAGCAATTAAGATGGCCACATTACTTTCGCTATTGCTTTAGTACAATTTAGTATGTGATAGGTCACTAGGCAAACATGATGTGAAATGACCAACGCTGATTGAGATATTAAATATTGTTTTGCTAAATATTGGCGAACTCTCCAACCAATAAACTTCAAACTTTGTCTTCAAGAACAAATCTAATAAAGTTATTAAAGACATTGTTCAGTGGTATAACATAGCTCAATCAACGGGCGTCTCGTTTTTCAAGCTGTTATTCTATTTACCGCATATCAGTTTATAGCTGACGACATTGAACGAAATCGATCATAATGAATGCACATATTGTCATTAAAAGACAATAACTTTCGTTTAAAAATCAAAAATTCCAGTTGTGGTTCGTTTAAAAGTAGAAAATGCCAGTTTTAGTTCGTTTAAAAGTAGAAAATTCCAGTTGTAGTTTGTTTAAAAGTAGAAAATTCCATTTGTAGTTTGTTTAAAAGTAGAAAATGCCAGTTGTAGTTAGTTTGGGATTATTGCTATCGGTTATCGATTCACTATAACAAATAACGAATGTTGAGTGGATTAATAATGACTAATAACTATTTTCGATGATATTTGTACTAGTGCCGTTAAAATAAGTGGTATTGTCAAAATGAATGACCAAAAAAAATTATTGTGGAAGATTAAAGGAAGGGGTAATAAAAGATAAGTGTAAATTAAACAAGTGTACAGTCATGGCAGGGTAATTTTTATATTTAAGGAGACCATCAGTTCTAAAAGAAGTTAATAGTAAACAAAATAAACAGCGTAAGTGAAAGCCCAATAAAATAGATGGTCTGCACAAAGAAGCTATGCCGTGATACATTGTCGCTAGCTCTAGAAAGCTAGAAGGTAATAAGATTTAGCAGTAGCTGTCATTCGAATTAAGCTCTTAGGGCTTTTTTGTCATCCTGCGTTGACATATTTTTCCACCTTTTTGACGGAGCATTCTTTATGAAATTTTGCGCAATCAACTTTTGCATGTCGAAAGCTATCGCTTCTTAATTACGATAAAATGTAACAGTATTGTAAAATAAAGATCATAAAAGTAGAAATGTATCCTTTAAATTGAATTTTGCCATACAAATCCATAAAAGATTTCTTGTTTAATGCGAACTTGTAGATAAATCAAAAAAAGTACATTTTTTTAACATATTTATTAAACATGTATTATATATTACACACTTATTATATAATTGATTAAAACGTTCATACAAAATTACTCCTAAGATGATAAAGAGACAATATTTCTCTTGTCCCTTAATACCGTCCTTGAGATGTTCGCATGCTCTTTGCTTGCGATGGTTCCTTCTCGCAAACTTGCTTGAAATATTATAAATGCTTTTCGATTTCTACTCTCCAAATTCTTCTATTTGATACCCTTATCGCTGGTATTATTAAGAAATAATTAATCGCGTCTACCATATTCTTTTTAGAAATGAGCCCTTTTTTAGGCAGATAATATACCTTCATTTGGAGAATGTACATCTTCAGCTCACGGGCTCTGCGGAAAGCAACATCTCTTGTTCAAATTTGAATTGAAAAACAAACCATTTAATCTACATTCCTATATCTAGACAAACACGACGGATTTTGAAATACTGATTTTGTGTAACTGACAAATGTTTGAGTAAAAAAGCGCAATTTTCGACCAAAAAGAGTCACCCGTCAAAATTTTTTGTTAATAACTTATCGAAAAAATTCTACATCTTTCACTAGACTTTGCAGAAAATGTTTTATTAGTTTGCGATTTCAGTACCATGAAAATGTCCTCCTAAGTTCAACTGTTCCTCCTCGTTACCTTTCTTGGACAATTTTAAGCTCGAAATTACCTGGTTAAACGTGTCTGCCAAAGGGAGAATAGCAGGTTTTGTATTTTATATGTTTCAAAATGATGGAGAAGTTTTTTAAGAAAATGTACAATTTAATAATGGAATTCATAATCAGTATAAAAGCTTTCTCCCAAACTTTTAATTTCTTAGCAAAAACGTTGAAAGTTTTCAAATCGCTCTCAATTTCTTATACGCCCAACGGTTGTCTCCCTGAAGTTACGCTAAAGTATTTTTGTTTGGAAGCGGTTATAAATGAACGTAAAGACCTTCTGAAGAGATCTGTTAGTGTATTAGAGAAGGTAGAAATCAACAGGTAAAATATTAGGCCCGTTTACGCAAGTGGTCCGTTGTATCCGTGTATTTCATGCGTTTAATATTTTTTCCATATAGTTTAGAAGATCCAAAGCAACTATTAAGTAAAAAAAAAATTAATCTTTTAAAAAACTTACTCTACTTGCTCCAGTGTATGTTTTAATAAATTGATAATAATTGGTTTTGAATACCGTTTTCCCAACCTGATTGTTTACTTTCTTTCTCCTTTTTTCATTTATTTGCATTTATAAGGTTGTCCACTCATCAATGATATCGCAATTGCGTACGTATAAAAGTGGAGGTGCATAGTCAAAAACATTGTATGTAGTATCAAAAACATTGTAGATATATATTATTTAATAATGCTGTATACTGTTTTCGGCACAGTAGACATTTCATTGAAGAAGAAATCCCTGCATCCGACTGAAGTTTTTTTAGCTCAAACAAGCTGGGAAATATTGCTTGGTTTCGATACCATAGGCTTTGTCATAGGCTAATATATGTGTAGTTGGACATGTTGTAACCAAATTTATATTTATTGTATCTTATATTTATCTTAGCTTAATAAATAATTTAATAATATTATAAAGCAATAATACTCATTTCGTTAGGTGAATCACTGCACTTCGTTTCAGACAGAACTAAACATAAGTATTGAATATGTCTTTGATATACTAAGTTTAACAATACCATTGGCACAACCACATAATGACTTACGAAGTCGAAGTACTCGACAATAAAAATAACGCGCACATCGAATGAAGGGCGATTGAAACGCACAGTTGCTTTCAAGTTGTAATGAAAGCTAAAGTATACAACAAAATGAATCGACGAGCTTAAGAATCGCACAATTGCGTACGTACAAAATTGAAAAACTCCAAAACTTTTTCACAATACGGTGGTAGGAAAAAAGTCTCTCGAATCGAGTGAGCACTTGATATTGATGGCTGTAAACCGACCCAAGAACTTCCGAGCAGAATTGATGAATGATAATGAACTTTTCATTCTTGCTCTTTCAGTTGGCAATTTTATTTAAAAATGCATTAGCTACGTAAAGAAGATTTAGTTTACATTATAGGAGTACAATAATGCATAATGGATTTTAACAGTAAAACACAACAAACATCAAGATCTAAAAACAGATAAATGTTTTTGACACATTATAGTAAGAGCAAATAATTAATAGCCAATAATTCAGCAATTAATTACTCATCATAATGTTTTTAACATTTTGTTGGTAATCAGAACTGTAATCAAATAAGTAATTTTTTTTTTTTAAATATGACCAATCATTTACGGTATGTTGTCTATTCGTGTGGTACGGGGACTGTCAAAGAGGAAGAACAAGAAATAGAAAAGTAGTACCCGCAGTTAATAAGTGTTACGCCTTTCACCGACTGAGTACTCACTATACATACGACGAAAGAAATTCTACCCTACTTGAGATTCGCTACCTCACACACTGACATGGTAGTGCTGATTCTTACCTGCCCGGCTACTCAGGCGGACAATAACCGCTAGTTACTTGACTCATTTAACCAATTAAATTAAAGAATTGATAATACTTTCTTTTACATTTCCTCCATTTGTGTGTTACTTTTATGTTATATAAAAACAGTTTATATTTGAAAAAAATGTTTTTAAAACTCTACCCTACTATTGTGGTTAATCATTTACAGATAATCGTTTAACTGCACTGGTCCCTTTTAAATTCAATAATCAATTATAAACAATATGCCTCAGTTATAGCAGGACTATATTCACCTTAAGGGAGAACACTACTTATAGATGATAAACCTTCAAATGTTTTTTAAGTTACGCCGCACTAAGTGGTAAATAAATAAAAAAAATCAATGCTCATATTTGCACTCCTGAGTTAATATAGTTGAAAGCTAATATATAAGAAACTGTTAAGCCAAGCAATAAAATTTTATGATATGGCCGTATTTCAAGCAAGGAAAACACATTATATTCGACAATATTAGATATAAAAAGCAAGATAGGAGCAATATAAAAAAAATAAGTAAAGATATTGCCTTGCTTGAGGAATCCCTACTTATATTTACAATAGTAAAACAATATGACCGACAATATTTGACTAAACAAAAATTTATATATTTGTGAGTTTTTGATTATTATTTATAATACGGCTCCCACCGTTCAATGCGTTGCATAAAATGTAGTATTTTTCGGTAGTCTTTGTCATCTTTCACATATATCCCACGCATTTGTTTTTTTTTTGTTACTTGTTTCTATGCTTATTCTCTTTTTTTACTACTCATAATACCATCTAGATGATATCTTTTTATGCATGATTATTTTAAAAAAAGACTGAAGCACATTGACCCTTTTTTGCTGTTTTATACAAGTTTCAAAGCTCAAAATTGATTTTATTGTAGAATGAGAGAACTATTAATCACATGCATAACTTTTTAAAACTACTATATAATTCTATGTCGTTATAAGCCGAAAGAAGTAGAATAGAGCTCTTATTCATTAAAATTAACTATCACAACTTGGTTATGTATTAAGATCTACACACAGTTGATTTATAGAAATGTTGCCAGATAGATGACAAATTAATTTTTTTTAATTTTTATTGGTGCAGGGCACCAATTATGTATGATGTTAACTAGGTTGCATTTTCGAGTTTCGATCTTTTCAGCTATATGCACGCACAAAAGAGGAATTTCAGAATTATCAAAGCCGGCGTAAGCAAAATTTCTGATGCTTAGCACTTTGTTGTAGTTTAGAGCCATGTTCATAAAAAAAAGGAAAAAGCTACAAATTGAAAATAAAATAAATTCCCAACAAAAATGGTGTTCTTACAAACAGCTGAACCAAATCAAAAAAATTTTAAATTTGCGAGAGGTAAATAATCAATTCATTTTTTTTGCTTTGCACTCCAATTGCGCAGTTAATACTCTTAATTGGACAAACCAATTGTGCATTTTCAATCTTTCCATACATCATCATATACCGTCGTTATCTGATAAAGCGCAACGGAGCAACAAATAACAAAAACCCATCAGTTTACTGATTATACTTATCGCCAACTACTCTAATCCATTTTACGAAACAAAACAAAAAAAGGGCAAGTAAAATGTTAAAAAATAATCAAGTAATGTTGAGAAACAAAGACACATCAGGCGAAATTGTTCCTTTCCTTATATTATGTCATTTGGCAGTAGAGGAACATCGAAATTGGCAGTAGAGGAACATTCAAATTTACTTAAAAATTTAATCAAATATGAAATTGTATGAGTTATATGAAATTATTTCACTTCCTGTAAATTTTTTCAAAAATTTTGCATAATTTTACGTTTGTATGATGTTGTTGTTGATTGTATCATTGTAATAAACAATGTTCAAATTTTTATCTTCTCATTATTTTTTTGAAATTAATTTCGAATGATAAAGCCACACAAAAATTTTAACCAGATGAATGGAGAGGGAAAGTCTTTTTTTTTCGAGTAAAAATGGGTTGGGTCTTATCTGCATTTAAGATTATTTTCAATTTATTTAGATAATTAGTAGTAATCGTAATGTGCAGCTTGGTAACTACAAAGCATTCTTGGGAAACACCTGCAGGATATCAGAGCGGAAACGAGAAACGCAAAAATATCTTCTAGATAAAAAGCTTCAGATTAATTTAAAATCAAGGAACGAATAACCAAGTGATATCATATTAAAACTCAGAACATTTTACCAAGCATAGTCAAAAGAATCAAGTTAGTGGATTGCTTAATCTCAAGTTTGTATTTAACACGGCGTCATACGCGTACCAGCTGGTGGCGTTACGCTGACGCTAAAATGAAACTGTTCATTGGGAATAATATATTTCTCAGGAATTATTTTTAATTATTTCCCTTTAATAATACTTTCAAATATTTTGCTAACATAGCAGAGGCGATTAATGGGGCGATAAACGTCTACATCAATGGTGGTTTCCAAATGCTTGGAAAATATCGAAGTTTGATGCATGCAAGTGAAAAATGATATTGCTTCGTGGGGAATATTTTTTAAAGCTATAATTTCGGCTTTATCCACACTTCGAGAAATTTTGGGCGTGTCTTACGCATTAATAATTAAACGTCATCGTTTATGCAATCTACCCCTGAGACACGAACTGAATTTGACCCCAGTCTCGCGACTCTTTTCAGCAGTGTGGTTTTCAGCAGAGAAGGATTCTCTGCTCAATTCTTAAGTGGCGGAATGACAATGCTTTTTTTATGCCACAATTTGCCTATATCATAAAAAGGTTTACTATATTTCCCTAAAGTATTTACTTTACGATCCCATAATAGGTTTCTGAACTCGAACATTTCACACTTCACTAGAGACGCGTAGTTAACACTGTTTACATCGTCTACTTATTGGCGATAAGAACTTCTATAAACATTTCTAATTCTGATTAAGTTCAGTACATGGTTGCGATGTGTAAGAAAATTAGTCGTAGGAAACATTTTGGACACTGAGCATTGAAGAGTGTCTGTTATGCTCATAGTGAATAAATTGGTGGAGTTGTCTACATCTTCTGTTGCGGATAAAGAGTTAGTATAGCTTTTTTGGCCGTTGGTTAGTTCATTGTAGAATTCAGAGAAAATTGTATAGCTAATAATTCAAACGGAACTCATTTAAAGCTTGCAAATCGAAAGCAAGCATCGGTACAGTAGTTAACCACGAATCCAAACAAAAAGCAATAAATTTTTGAGCAGGTGGAATATAGATCGGATTGTTAGTATGTACAATAATGGCCGAAAGGGATATCGTGATATCGTTTAAAATAGAAAGATTTTGCGCGTGCACAGCATCAAAGGCGTTTGCGCTTAGGCTCATCTGAGCAAGCTTATATATGTGTTCCTAGTTCGTGTGAAGCAATTCGTCCGAACATTTTATCCAAGTTTGAAAAGACAAACACAAACTGACATTATTTGTTGATTAAAAAATGGAAAAGCTGAACAGATTTCTGCAGATTGCTCACACTACAGCAGTTGTAATGTCCGCGTATATAAATGTAGGGGGTTTTTGTTGGCTTGGTTTTACCATCGTTTTTTGCAAAAGAGCAGTAAACCAAGCAACAAGTTTTCCTTTTTTTAAATTCTTTAGTGTGATAAATAAAGCAAGAGAGAGCAATTATAAAAAGAGAAAAAAAATGTGCAAAGTCCGTTCGCGTAACATAAAGATGGATTTTGCGTCATGCAATTGGTTTGTTTTGGTAACATTCATGCTGACTAAGCCGTTGACAGAGGGAACCAGCAAGTTGCAACAAGGAGTTGAATTGAAAAAGCAAGCAAACGTAAAATTAGTCTGCTTTTGAATAGGAGTAAAGGCGGTACAAAATTTAACAACGAATACGAATTCGTAAAACACAAAAATTGACTATTCATTTCTTAAAGTTTTTTGGAAAACACCTTAGAGTCATTAATATAAATATCTTTATAATTATAATGTATCTCACGATAAACCTTTAAAGTATAAATAAATTGAGAATATACTAGACAAAATATCGGTGTTTAAATTGTGAAAGAAAAAATACACGTGATGAAACTTTATGAACAAATTGTAGTCACAGTAATAATAATCTTAAGAGAAGAAATTAAGCAAGCAATTTGACACAGCCTACAAAAAAATGTCTAAATCTATTTTATTTACATGAATTTTACGCAAAAGATAAAATAAATAAAATATTATTATAACAGCGATCGTATAGATGTGGACGTTTCTAAAGAGTTCGTTATAAAAAAAACTATGAGGATGTAAAAGTTTAAAGGTTTCGTGTTGGTAATGTTGTTATACTAAGACACTACACTAAGCGACCTTGCACGAAATAGACATGTGCAAGAAGAAACGGAAGAAATTGCAATAAATGAAACAGGTCTTCTTTCTCTTCTCTTTCGTGAATTGGAAACATATGTGGCTTCAAAACAATATCGGAAGGCGGCCACGTGAGACAGAAACGTCAGGTGTGCGTAAGCCTGTCATGAAGTGAAGTTAGAAACATCTTGGTCATGGTTAATGCTAAAAATGAAACACTGAAATGCTAAAAGTAAAAGTGTGCTGGCAAGGGATGGCTGCAGAATCAGTTGATGGTATATGGGAGGAGAACTAACCATGACTTGGCGGATAGGCAAGCAACGGATAAATACACATGCTCAACAGACAGACACATGTTTTTGATTTTCATATATATATACATATATATATATATATATACATTCGTTTGTAATAATGTCATGAGCTAGGCGGAGTCAAAAGTAGGCTCTTACCAGATGGCACCTTACATATTTTTCTCCGAAAATATTCTTCTTATAAGAAACACAATCGATCTAAAGCATAGTTTGGAGCAACAATTCTGGTCTTCACCAGTTCAAAAACCCCCGAACACAAAAGCGGAAACTTTTTTTCCATGCATGACAAAGTTCGTCCTTTCCAATTATCAAAAATCGTCATCGAATTTAACGAATAACTACAGGATAGTTCCACTTGGGACTATCGCCAGGATTCATCTCGCGAAAGCTGTGGGTGAGGTTTGATCAGTTTCGTTCGTATGGTATGTAAACGCAAAATAAATAAGACTTGGTAAAACAATGTTGGTTATGGAAGTGTTGCACATGGTGCGCGCAGCGAGGGGTGGTCTCGTCTGGCGCCGTCACCCTGCTCGTCCCGACGCGCAACCCCATGGCCTCGTCCGTGTTGGATGATAGATTTGGCATCCTGCAGATGAACTTGCTTTAGGGCGCGTGTAAAGAGAGTCTAAGGAGTGATGGCGGATTAACACCAAATCCCCAACCTGAGGTTGCCAACAGCGACCGTGGGAGTTGAAGTATCTCCACTGGTCGGAGGACGAGAGTTTGAGGTTGCGGCGCACGCTATGGACTACTTTCTTAGAATTTGGGCTCTTCGCTGGGTGGACTGCGGCTGGTTTTGAACACCGGAGCGCACTTGTTCGTAGAAGGCGTACGGCAGGCTTGGCTGGCGCCCTTGGATAATGTACGTTGGGAAGTATCCGGTAAAGTATGAGACTGCGGTATTCCTGGCCAGGGTAAATGTTGGTCCCATGATGCGTGCTCGTGTTTGCAGTACTGCGCGATAGTCCTCCTGACAGTCTTGTTAACCCTCTAGGCAGAGTTTTCTCGTCGTGTGAACCCGGTTATCAGTGGCAATCTCCCTCGGTGTGCCAAGTTTGCTGAGGATCCGCTCCCGGAAAGCTCTATCAGTTCGGAAACGGTAGCTCGGTTGAGCAGGACTAGTTCCACTCATTTGCAGAACTAGTCTACGAATACCGGGAGCGTCGTGTGAGCCGCCTTCGCCTGCGCTAGTGGTCCAACGAAGTCTGAGCAAGGGTTTGTCTGGCAGGGCCGTTATTGTTGGCAGCTGAAGCAGTTTCGCTAGTAGCGGGCAATGCCTCGGTGCATCCCGGGCCAGTAATATCGACTGCAGGGTTCTTGCATCGTCTTGCGTATGCCGAGGTGCCCCGCTGTGGGTTCGTCATGGTTCTCTCGCAAGATCTTGGCCCTCGTAGACCAAACTACTCCGCCGAAGATGGCGGTATAGCCGTGCGTCTGTGACGGCAAATTCGGGGGACTTCTGCGGTTCGATCTGCATCTCTCGAATGTTGTTATTTAACCATCGGCACACTGCAGAAGACTCGGCGCATGTCACCTTCGGATGACTGCCGGGCAGCGCATCGACCACGACGTGCCTCGTTCCGCGCGGATATTGGACTTCAAAGTCGTACTGCTGTAATTCCAAGGCCCATCTAGCTAATCGCCCAGTACGGTTATCCATGGAGTTCAGCCACTTTAAGGATAGGTGATGGGTTACGACGTTGAAGTGGCAACCCTGTAGATATGGACTCATCTTCCTGATGCCGAAGGTTATCGCCAGGCAATCCTTCTCTATAGCAGTGTAATTTCGTTTGGCGCTATTCAGTTGTCCGCTGGCATACGCAATCACGCGTTCTTCCCCATCGATCTGTTGTGTTAGGATGGCTGCTGACCCGGTGTCATTGACATCCGCCTGCAAGGTGAAGGGCTTCCAAAAATCAGAGCAATCCAAGATGGGGCACTGGGTTAGCTTACCTTTTCAAAATTTCGAACACCGTTTGTTGGTCTTCAGTCCAGCGCCAATGGCTCCCCTTCTTCAGCAGCTTGTTGAGCGCCTATGCGAGCGCTGCGAATTCTTGTAGGAATCGGCGGTACCATGAAGCTATGGCGAGAAACTCTTCATTGTCGCGGGCGTTCGCGGGTATTGGCATCTCGCTTATGGCTGAGGTTTTCTCGGGGTCCGTTTGGATCCCCTTCCCAGTAATCACGTGGCCAAGATATTTTGATCCGTAAATTGACGGTCCGTAGGCGACGAAATACATCGCGCAAGTTGGCCAGGTGCTCGTTCAGAGTCTTTTCAATGACACTGATGCCCTCTAGATACGCAAGTGCATGTAGGTCCTTGCCAGGGCCAATCACGCTGTCTAGGGCTAGTTGAAAATTTGCAGGCGCAGAGTGCAGGCCGAATGGCAAGATCTTCTACTAGAAAAGTATTCGTGCTGGCGTAATTGCAGTATAAGCTTTGCTTGTGCTCTTGACAGGAATTTGCCAATAGCCGTCTTTGAGGTCTAGGCAACTGATGCATCGGGCTTCGCGCAGACGATCCAGAATCACTTGGAGTACGGAGTTGCTCTGTAGATGCCGAAAATGCATACACATGCGCCAAGTTCCATTCTTCTTGCGTGCCAGAGTTATCGGTGAGATGTAGGAGCTCCTGGCGACTTCGGAGTTTGCTTCCATGGCTGCGTTTCGGGTGGCAGTTTGGCAACTGATCGCGGCGTGATTGCTTCGTTTTTTTCTGTAAAGTGTAGTGCATTGTTTTATTTCTATTTCTTTTTGCGCGTCATTATTCGCATTTTATTAAAAGGCATATTATTATAAAGGCATAAAGTTAAAAGGTGTAAGAATTTCAAAAAGGAATTATAATTATTTTAATTTATATTAAAATTTTGATGTTTTTCATTTTTGGTTCTTGCATTCAGCACAAGTGTTTTTGATAATAGGTCTCTTTCGTGATTTATTTTTCTTTTCGTGCTATTATAGTTTTTCTCTTGCTCTTTATTTACCGTTGCTTTCTAGTGTGAAATCTTCGTTTAACTTTTTCTCATATTCTCGTGTTCTCTTGTTACAGTGTCAACGTAACGGAGAAATTTTCTTAAATTTTTAGAAAAATTTAGTGTAGTGACCCTCTAGAGTTGGCTCTTTCTTTTTTTTGTTCTTCTCCTCATAATCCACCTGTATCTTCTTTCTTGATATGGAGTGACTATATACTTCATGTCGTGCCAAATCTGTTCCGGGATCTGATAGGTTCATTATGTGCTGGCTTTGCGATCGCTTTGGGCATGCAAACTGTGCCGGCATTATAGGCCGTACTGCTGACGCAGTCATTGATCCTTCCAAAGGATTACGTTGGTCATGTCCCGACTGTAGAAAGCGGGACATTGACTTCTACAGACTCTTCACGGAGACGAAAAATGATTTTTCAAAATTAAGTAAAAATCTCGGCTCCATGTGGAAAATGTTTGAGGAAATTAAGTCTAGGTTTGATGAGTGTCGCTACAGTGAGCACTCATCTCCTTCCCAGGCCTCCGAAATAGAAACTCGTAGCGTAGGGACGTCACCTCTTATCCCCTTTAAACCTGACTCCCTTATACAAAGTAGTGCTCGTCCTAACTCCACGTCGAAAATCATCGTTTCCGACACTGTCGATTTGGTCGATAACAAAATTGTTACGAACAAGTTGGCAAGTCTGTCTGCCTTAAGTTATGCTGAGGTTGCAAGGGAATCTTCTCCCGGTCCCGTCGTTTGTTTAAATCAGGCGCCATCACCAAAAAATAATAATAAGAAAGTGCAAAGTAAGTCTGCTTCTCCTCCCTGCTGTTCGAGTGTGAATACTAGTCACCATACTGGGCATGTCGCTCAAGCTTCTCGCACAAGTGTGTCAATATTTTCTCCTTCTCATAACTCCCAAGCCGTGAACCCTACTATTCCAAGTAGTGATGATATTTGCTTGACGGCAGTTCCTACTAGGAAGGCATTATTTGTGTCAAGACTGGCACCGGAAACATCGGTAGATAATATAAAAAGCTATCTAGCGGCGAAAGCACCATCAGTCAACTTGAAGCGCGTTAGCATTTTCAAATTGGCTCCTTCTCAACCGAGAGCAATATCTTCATTTAAAATTCTAGTTCCGACTGAAAACAGTGAAATATTGTTAAATAAACCCCTGTGGCCAGTAGGATCCTTAATTAAGGTATTTGTCCCTAGAGATCGACCCCGTAATACCAATGCTGTAGGCCTGTCCCCTTCAAAAAGCTAAATGTTTCTTCAGGCCCATTATGTCTCATTTATCAAAATGTTAGGGGCCTAAATTCAAAAATTCGGTCGACTTTTTTAAAGTCAGTAAGCACTGAGTTTTTCTGTTTTGCTTTCACTGAAACTTGGTTGAAACCTGATATAATTCGTCGGAACTATTCCATAATTCTTTCATGTATTCAGAAATGACCGATCGAATCGCATTGGTGGCGGTGTATTAATTGCCATATCTGCGTCAGTCCCGTCCAATTCAATTGAATTTCCCACGTCTGCTGACGTCGAATTTATCGCCATTCGAGCGAGAATATCTAATATTTATTACATGCTCCTACATTCCCCCAAATTCGGATATCACCATATATAAGAAGCAGGCTGCCCTCATTTGTGAAGTGGCCAAGCAGTCTAGACCTACTGATTTTGTCGTTGTGTTGGGAGATTTCAACTTGCCTCAAGTCACTTGGTGTAACAGTGATAATTCTGCCTGTTTAATTCCTTCTTCAACATCTGATAGAGCTATAGTATTCTTTAATGAATTACTTGACCATAATTTAGGTCA
The DNA here is from genome assembly GCA_001077435.1 of Glossina morsitans morsitans. Taxonomy (NCBI): domain Eukaryota; kingdom Metazoa; phylum Arthropoda; class Insecta; order Diptera; family Glossinidae; genus Glossina; species Glossina morsitans. Next base: position 73,084 of record CCAG010016486.1, on the reverse strand, counting down.
ATACAACTGTACCTTTAATTGTAATGATCTTTGCTTTGCCAATTTTCCTGAGATTAATGTAAATCGTTGTCCACCTTTTAGTTTACCTGAGGATCCTTATCATCCAGCATTGTGTATTTCTTTTCATCACAAGTATGACGGTTCGTTGAACTGCCTTAATAGTCCAAACCCAACCTTTTCCAGCAAATATTATGATTTTCATAAAACCAATATAGTATTGCTAAAATTTTATCTTTCACATATGAGGCTTGACTTCTCAACCGGGAGTATAGAAAGCTTATTGTCATCCTTCTACAATGCGTTAAATCTAGCTATTGCTGCATCTGTTCCGCTTAAGCAGTGCCGACCTCGAGGTAGGTGTCCCCGTGGTTTAATTCGACAATTAGGTGTTATAAGAATAGGAAAAACAAGCTGTTCAAGAAATTTTTAAAAAGTGGCTCTTCTCTAGACTATTTCGCGTACTCAGCCGCAAGGCATAGATTTAACTCCCTCAACCACCATTATTATTGCAGATACCTTCAGTTCATCAAATCCTCTCTGTTTGCTAATCCTCAATACTTCTTTAAATTTGTTAATTCAAAAAGAAAAATTTCTGCACATCCCTCGTTCGTCTCTTTTAATGGCTCTGGCTCCTCGGATGATTTTGAAATCTCAAATCTGTTTGCGGAGTACTTCCGACGAAACTTTTCGTCTGCTAGTTTTGATTCATCAACAAATTACCCTTATCCTATAAATAACTCGGTATCAATACCCAATTTGGTCATTTCTGATGACGACGTTTTTAATGGGTTGACTTCTCTGAAATACAGTTGTGCGCCTGGACCTGATGGAATTCCATCATGTGTACTTAAGCCTTGCGCTATTGAACTTTGTGGTGTTATCTCAAAGATTTTTAATTTGTCCCTGAATTTAGGTGTTTCCCCTTTGTGTTGGAGGAGTAGTTATCTTATTCCTATTTACAAAAGTGGGAGTAGATAGCTCGTGGAGAACTATAGAGGCATTGCCAAGCTGAGTGTTTTACCTAAATTATTTGAGATAATTCTGACTCAGCGTTTGGCCTTTGCCATCAAATCATTTATTTCTCCACTCCAACATGGCTTCCGAAAAGGAAGTTCTACGGTCACTAATCTGTTAGAGTTTACTTGTCAGGTTTTCAAGGCATTTTCCAATGGCTCTTGCACTGACGTCATATACACCGATTTTAGCAAAGCGTTTGATTTGGTTAACCACAAATTACTTATCTTTAAACTTCAAGCCGCTGGCTTCCCTTCCCATTTAGTGAAATGGATAAGCTCTTATCTGCATAATAGGTCATTCAGGGTTTTGTTTAACTTCACCACTTCACATGAATTCCACGTTTCGTCAGGAGTACCTCAAGGTAGCCACTTAGGACCCATTTTATTTAATTATACATTAAGGATATGCCTTCGGTGATTAAATCCAGCCAGATCTTAATGTATGCTGGTGATGTGAAACTGTTTTCTTCCTTTTCCTTAGAATCGCAATCACACCAGCTTCAAACTGACATAAATAAATTGGTGGCAAGGTGCTCTTCAAATTATATGACACTAAACCTAAATAAATGCAAGAAGCTTTCTTTCTCTAGAAGGAAGTCATTCATAACCCATTACTTTATAGACTCGCACAAGTTGGAGGACGTAGAGTCGTTCACAGACCTAGGCGTCCACTTTGACCGTAGGTTACGTTTCAATTTGCACGTTGAGTTCTCGATAAGCAAAGCTAGGTCCGCTCTTGGTTTCATCAAGAGGTGGTCCAAAGAGCTAGATGATCCGTATGTCACCAAAAGGCTGTATACGTGCTTGGTTAGTCCTATACTTGAGTACGCTTCTATTGTGTGGTCTCCCTCATATAGTTGCTATGTAGACTCAATTGAATCTATTCAAAAGCAATTCCTGTTGATTGCTCTTAGGAATTTGGGTTGGGATCCGTCTGCTTCTCTTCCCCCCTATGAAAATAGGTTGCTTCTTTTGCCCTTACCGTCTCTTGAAAAACGTAGACTTGTTCTTGGCGTTTGCTTCGCAATCTAATTAATAAACGGCGCTATTGAGTCGCCGTCATCACTTGGAAAAATAAGTTTTAATGTTCCTAACCGCTTCTCTAGGCACTTTACCTTGGTTCAGGTTAGTCATTGTAAATATGAGCTGTTTAATCCGCTCAGAGTTGTTTGCAAGAACCTAAATAACGTCTATCACCTTTTTTCATTATCGGACACTTTGAAGTCCACTAAAGCAACATTGCTAAATACACGAGATTTGCCAATGTCGTACTTAAACTAGCTCTTAATCCTAAAGAGTCACTACGATTCGAAAATTAATTGTTGTTAGCTATTATCGGTTGCCAAGCTTATGCATGTTTGCGATGGCTTAGGGGTTCATTTGCAACTAGGTTCTGTACCGGTTGTGAGTGTGGCTCTGTGCTAATTCTGTACATGCTTTTTTTCTTTTTCTTTTTCTTCTTTTTTTCCTTTCATTTGTCTTATTGTGCTTATACTAAGTTTTTTTTTTTATTTTTTTAATAATAATTAATTTAAGATCTACTTTAAGAGTCATTGAACTCGACTGTCGTTTGTTTTAGTTGAGTTTCTGTATAAGTGGAATAAATAAATAAATAAATAAGTAAATATCGCCACCCATCGAACAATCGATCATGCTTCTTGACAAAATTTGTGTTTGGCGATGGTGGTGGCTCCCTTCGCAATTTTTGGCAATTGTTGCTAAAACAAACTTTAACAATTCTTGCTGAAAGAAACCTTAGATACATCGTTGTTCGTCTTCGGCGCTCACTCGCCACTCAGCAGGCATCTTCTCTTTGTTGTGGCTTCGGCGTTTCGGTGGCCGTATCATCCCGGCTGTAGGTTCGACGTGGTTACTTGGCTTGAATGATCGCTCGATCGCTACGATGCCGGTTTGTTTGAACATTGAAGCCTGGCTCCGAATGCCTTGAGGAAAATAAACCCCAGTAGCTACGCTTCACTAGCCCCAGGCGTGACAATAAGGCGAAGGTATGTGGTCCGGTCTCCGAATTGCACAGGACATGTAAACGCGCTGTAGATCGCTAGTTCCGTCGGCTAGATGCACGTTCACTCGTTACGAGTCCCTCCTGCTACACTTCCTGATCTGAAATACTAAAAATTGTGTGCTGGGAAGGGATGGCTGCAGAGTCATTTGATGGTATAAGAGAGGAGAACGGCTTGCCTATCCGTCAAGTCATGTTTCTTTCTCTTCCCATATATCATCAACTGACTCTGCAGCCATCCTTTATAGATACATATGTATACTGGTTTTTGTGATAACATCGTGAGCTAGGCGGAATCAAAAATAAGCTCCTACCAAATGACATCTGTTACACAGTTTCAACAAACGGTTCAAAGCGTTGTTCTTCATTGTTCTATCCATTATTAAACATTTGAGTATAAATATTCTATAACCAGTTGCGTTATCGCAGCAAATACTACGTGCTTAATTGTGCACATTTTAAGATTATTAGTAACGTGAATAGTTAACTGAGTGATTTCATTTTCTTTGAAGAGATCAAAATTATCCGGAACGTTCATTACACTGGTAAAATAAACTGACTTATTATTAGCAGATCTTACTGAGTTATTATTAGCAGATTAGTAGATACAGGGCCGAAAACATCAATTTGTTTTGGTCCTAGGAGCTTGATCCCTGGGAAGAGTTTCTCTTATTCAATTTGTCTCTTATTTGGAGATAATTGGTATGATTTGGATTTGGGTATGCCCTGTATATGGAATGGAATTACCAGCGTACTACCAGTCTTATATTTCCTAGCACAAACAGCATTCCTTGGCTTCCAGGGCGCACGCCCTGTCCGAACATTTAGTAGTTTCGAAGTTTAACTAGCTTATCTTTCTACTTCTGCAAATAATACCAACAAATAACAGCGTGGTATAAGGCTTTAACGTTGTACTACCTGAACGTATTCTACCGTTTTCAAAATAGTCGACAAAAACGGTATTCTCCAAATGATTGATCTATGTATGTAGCGTGTATGTAGCACAATAGAAATTGGTCCGACAGCACCTTAATATATACAGCTGTTGTCAACGGAAAGTTTAGGACAACCTTTCGGTGCCACGTGAGGAGAAATGGAGGCATATGAGGTGAGCGTGCCACAGCTGAGCTAGCCAGTTCGTAAGATGTGTGAGGGATTCTATAGCTTACTCACGGACACTCCTAGGATGGTTACACCACAGAATTTGCACGCATTTGTTGCTTTGCCGAATACCAGATAGACGAAACTCTAACTAAGCAATTGGAGATTTACCACTGAGCTTGTTCCCTGGCTATAGGTCTCTTTTCGGCTTCAGGAATTTGCGTTGTGGAGACCCCGAAGTTTGTGTCCGAAGCCCCCTATATTCCTCTCACGATTATTATTTCACTCATTCGTTTAAATTACTTTATTAACGTAAAAAGATTGTTATTTCCTTCTTTTCCCTTTATAACAACAAAAAAAGTACTCATACCAATTATATTGATATTTTTATAAACTTCGCTTTTCTCGATACAGTCCATATCACCAGATCGTGGATATTATTTTCAAGAGAAATACACTTCAAAATTCTTTTAACTTCAAGTTTGTTTATTTACAATCTATTTCTTTAAGGGTAGCATTATTTACATTCTACTTTGGCAATACCCCCGACTTCTCAACTCTAATATTCTTTTTCGACTCAAATGTGCGCGTACGACTAACTCTGCCTTCCGCAAATAGTCTATTTATATACATTTTTAGAAGCAAGTTACTTTTACCTAATTTCATGGCTTCGTTTTTAATCCATTAACATGATTTTCCGCTAATTGTTTCGTCGGCCGGCAGCTGCATGATGTCATTTGGGTTTCCGCAAACAACTCTAAGCGGGTAAAGAGCTTATATTTACATTGACCCAGCTTAATGAACATGGAGAAGCGGTTAGGGACATTAAAGCTTACCTTACCAAGTTTTACCAAGTAATTAACTTAATTTACCTAGTAATTAACTTAATTAAGAAGGAGACTCAAGATTAAACCTACGTTTCTTAAGTGACGATAAGGATAACAGAAGCAACATATTTTCATAAGGAGGCAAAGAGGCATGCAGGTTCCAACCCAAATTCCCAAGGACAGACAGCAAAAATTGCTTTTGAACTGATTCAATTGAATCTATATAACACCTACAGGAAGGTATTGTATAGCTTTTTTGAAACGCAAGCATCCTTCAGCTCTTTGGATCACCTCTTAATGAAACCAAGTCCGAACCTAACGTTACTTAAAGAGAGCTCAATGTACAGAATAGCCCGTAATCTTTGGCCGAACAGAATCCCTAAATCGATGAACGAATCAACTTGTGTGAGTCAATGAGATACGCAGTACTGAATGACTTCCTTCTTGAGAAAGAAAGCTTCCTGCATTTTTTACATTTAATTTCATAAAATTCAACGAGCACCATGCAACCTAATTGTTGAAGTCAATTTGAAGTTGATACGATTGAGGTTCCAAGGAAAAGGAGGAAAACAGTTTAACTTAGTCAGCGTACATTAGGACCTGGCTGGATTTAATCCCCGCGGGGAAATCATTAATGTTCAAATTAAATAAAAGGGGTCATAAGTGGTTGCCTTGAGGGATGCCAGACGTCACAAGTCATCCGAGATGATGAAGTTAAACAAACCCCTGAATGATGCGAGACGTGCAGATTACAGGTCAATAAGTTATGGTTCGTATATACGACATCAGTGCGACAGCCATTAGAAAAAGCGCTGAAAAAATGGTAAATAAATTTTAAGGCATTTGTAACAGTTGATTCACATGGCCGAAATATTCAGCAAAGAGATTTGAGGTTTCAATATCACCAGAGGACTCGGACCCATTCAAAGAAATAAGCGAGGAATATATGGAGATTTTTCTTTTGGAGTTGACAAACTTAAAAAAATGTGTAGGATTAACAAGCAGTGAGGATTTTATCAACTGAAGGTATCTGCAATAATATTCTCAGGCGTGTCTTCCTACCGATTTGAACCATTTTCAATACATACCTGCGTGCGAAAACTTCCAATGTTTCTACCAACTTTGAAGTAGATAGCTTCTTTGTTGCGGCCGTAAGAATATATACAACAGGGATTACACAGACGAACAGACGTACATACTCAAATCGATTAAATATTTGGTAATGATCAAGGGTATATATACATTGTGGGGTCTCTGCAGCTTACTTCTTGACGGAATAAATGTATTCCATCCATCGGTGATGAGCATAAAAGGAAAGGGAAAATCTCGGGTCTTCAGCGTATCTGACTACTCCAGGCAAACTGCTAAATATCTTTTTATTACGGGCATATGAGTCAGCCAATCGGTCTCTGAATACACAGTTTAGGTAGACGTAGTTATTTTAACTTTTCATTAAATGCGGACGTGTTTATTAACTGATCGCACTCATCTTTATACTAAAATTTATAGCTTTCCAGTGTATATTTGTTGCAAATGTTGGATTAATTAAACTAAAATTTTGTACCCGTCACCAACGAACGAATGTATACTAGATTTGCCCTACCTTGTTTCGTACAGTATACGCGCAAAGTAACTTGAAAGTAAAAAGTGGGCGATATTTTTAGCTTTGGTGGTATCTATGGGAATACTGACACGCCCATGTTCAATAAAATGTGTGCAATTCCAATGCATTTGAAGTGGAATGCGTAAAATTTTTTGTGGTAGATGAATATAATTTTCTCTTTTGGTGTTGAGTCGTTGGAGAAGTGATTACGAGCGATTGAAACAAAATATAAATATTGATTTGCACTCATAAAAGGAGGAATATGCCTACGAACTTAACGCGATGAATTTTGCGATCGTGAATTTCCCTGCAGTAGGCCGAATGTCGGTCAGGTACACGCATAACTTTGCTAAATGAACGTGGAATCTGACGCTGAGTAAGAATACGTACGTTTGCAATTTTTGCGCGATTTTTTAAAGCGAAATAACAATTCCGCTATATACCTCTAATCTGCGATGAAGATTGTGAACGTAGGAAATAGTTAAACGCTTTCTGTTTAGTACGAGTTGTATTGAACCCTTAAATCCATTTTCTTTTCGCTCATGTTAGTTTTGATTGGATTAATTGCTAAAAGGTTGGAGTGATGGTGACATCTCTTACTAAGTGCATCAACTATAAAACGAAAATTACTCTTGCCTTATTTATCCCTTTGTGGTCTATAGCAGAAGATTTTTGGAATCAAATAAATGATGAGTCCACCCAAAGTTTGAACAAGAGAAAGGAGATAAGAATATTGTTGATTTATTCAGCACTTCATATGTAAACCCATCCAACATTCATTGTGAGTAGCTCTTGACGACAGCGGTAAGCCTAATATTGGCGAAATAACTACTACGAAATATATGTGATATGTGTGGCATTGCACATGCTGAGTGATATCAATTGCGTTCGATTTTTAATTACAGTTCTACGCCGATATAATCTGAACATTGACGAAATAGCTATTTCGACATATATTAGCGAAAATGCATTAAATATTATATAACGAAATTTACAGAATTTTAACGGCCCATTTATGTTAACAAAGGCTGGGAAAGGGCAAAAAAATTATTTAATGAAAGTTTCAATTGTATAAATGGATTAATTTAACTTTTGTGTCTCTTCACAGTGTATAGGGTTTTAAGTGGCACTAACGTGCCTGTTGGAGCTATATTATGTAGGCATGTTACTCGCGTCGTTCGTACTTTTCATATAATTTTCAAAATTTCGCTTTGTGTCTCAACTTGTGTAATATCTAACTAAAATTTAAGAAGGGCCAATGGGCTGATTTAGCAAACTTTTGAACTTAATAAGTTTGAGTTTATTAAAATGGAAAATATTGAAATTGAAAAATTGCTTGGTTAGCTGATCGATTACAAAATTGTAAATAAATATTTATTCATTTGATTGCAATTTATTGTTACTTGCAACTCAGCTAAAATAAATTAACTGCCAAATTCAATTGACTCTTAAAAGCAAATCTTATAGTAATTGTTATTAAAAACTAATCCAAAGTACATGAAGAAAAGTAAAGAAGAAATAATAACAATTCATATATAAATAAATAAGAAAGAAAAGAAAGAAAAAAAGCATGTAAGCATCTAGCACAGACGCACGGCCACGACCGGTAGAGATCCAAGTTGGGAGTAGACCCTTAAGCCATCGCAAACGCCTTAAAGCGCAGCGACGGATAACAGTAAACAACACCGCAACACAACAGACGTTAAAATTGTAAGTTAGTTTAAATAAGCAAATCACGCAAATTCACTTCAAGGAGCGAGAGTCCGATATTGAGATTAAGTAATAGATATCATTCATTCATGCTCTGAGAGAAGCGATTAGCATTTATTATTTATTAGGATTATTATTAGCTTAGTTAGAAGCAGTTTATATATAAGGAGGCAGAGACAGACAAGGCGTTCCCAACCCAAATTCCTAAGAGAAAACAGCAAGAATTGCTTTTGAAAGGATTCAATTGATTCATAACATCTATAGGAAGAAGATCATACAACAGAGACATACTTCAGTATTCATTTAGCTAAGCACAAGTATAGCTTTTTTGTAATGTAAGAAGAGCTCTTTGGACCACTTCTTAACGAAATTTATCGCCGATCTAGCTTTACTTAAAGAGCGCTCAATGAGCAAATTAAAACGTAATCTTTGGTCGAAGAGAACCCCTAAATCGATAACCGAATCTACGTTTTCCGACTTACGCGAATCGATGAAACACTTGGTATTGGATGACTTCCTCCTTGGGAAAGAAAGTCTCTCGCATTTTTTTCATAAAATTTAACAAGCACCATATAACCAAACTAGTGAAGTCAATTTCAAGCTGAAGGAAACAATATCACCTGTCTTGCTTACACATGATATCGGATTATTCGCAAATTTAGCACGGTCGGATAAGACTTGTGCGAACAATTTTTGGCATTGCTATGCCTTCACCTCTATCGCTGTATCAGTTTTGGGATTAATTTGAATGTGAACAATTCTGTTTGATTAATTTGCTATCCCTATTGGGCTAAAGAACGTGACTGGCGCACAAATTTTTCTTGGCAGAACAGAGCTCATGTGATGGTGGTGCCAAAGAGAATCGAAGATTTTGCATTCATCTTCGTCACCAATGAGCATCTGAGTTCCTCACTACACCCGCTCAAGCAAGGTTTGGGCGCGTCCGTCAACACAAGTGAATTATGTGTGCGCTAATCTTGATCGCGCTTAAGAGGTGCAAATAATATTGATATTGGCTGTAATTAACTACTTTTTGCAGCGCTTTAAAAACCCCTGGCCTTTAATTATATCTTTCGATATTTCGAGTACACATTTTGTCCAACGAACGACATTTTGTATTCTCATATCCAGCACATAAGCTGCGATTTGTCGTCCAGCACTACGTCACTGTGTGAAACGTCGACTGGGTTCCTTTTCTTTTCCTGCTTATTAGTTCTTAAATGCTCTTGCAATTTTTTAAATAGATTAACAATATACCTACGCGCGCGAAAAACGTTCGTTAACCCCTGTGACCGTTAATGTATGAGCAACTGGAATAACTTCTACTTTGCTTAAGACTATTTGTTTTGGGCTGTTTTCTGTTTCTACACAAGAATAGCGCGGACATAATTTAATCATCCTGCCAATTTATTAGCCATAACAACATCTTCTCTGCCAAGTTGATACGGTATAACCTTGTGGATAGAAGAACGTCCCACATAGCGTCCTTTTGGCGACCCTTCTTTTATGAACGCCAAACTTGATATCATTTCAAATTCAGAGATTTAGAAGTTCATAATTGAAGTCAGACATTTATGATGAAATAGTCGCTCTTAAAAAAATGCTTTCAAAAGGGTTCCCATGCAAGAAAACTGTATCAACTTACTTACCTTCGATATGTGTCGCAATTTTAATCCAAATCACTAGCTGGCGCATTTCATTTGGACACATGCGGTAAACAATCTAATCAATACTATTATTCACTTTCGCAATTCACACAGATATAAACTAAAAAGCACGTTCACCTTTGGAGTCTTCCTAAAATGCGGTTTTTAAATATGGGCTTTCTTTATCCCATATGGCCGCTTTTAGATATTTCGTTTCCCATTTATTCATTTTTTAAGAAAATTGAGCTATAAATTCAAAATTCAGTTACAAATTCAAAATGTCATCTGGATTATGGTTTGTGACGCCAACCTAGGAGCAGAACTTAATATTAAAGAATTAAAGAAACAAAGAAAGTAACAATAGCGAAACATTTAATTTAAATGGTTAATTTGAAGGAATCAACAGAAAAAAAAATAAATTGTAGTTGGGCAAGGCGTGAGCCCAACTTAGCAAATTTAGGTTTTTCAACAAAGGTTTTATTACTTTTCAGATTTTATTACTTTGAAAGATTTTATTACTTTGTAGCTACAAATTGGGCTTTGTCGCTACGTAAACGGTTGACCTACCTGATTCAACGAAAATAACAAATAAATAACAAAAATAGTCAAAAAATCTTTTGTTATATGGGAAAAAATGGCAAAGCTGTTCACGCTCCTCTGTTAAACGAGAAATCAGTTTGCGCTTCTCTTTTAAACTGACAAAACAAGAAGTGTGACAAAGTGGCAAAGCAATTAAGAAGAAGAAACCCTAGGAGGCGAGCAAAAAATGGAAGAAAAACAACAAAAATCAACAAAGAACGTTCGAAGTGTGAGTTTTTTTTATTTATTTTGCGACAAGCGACTGAACAAGCCAATGTCTTCTTAAAAACCTCTTAGGCCTCGTTAATTTTATTTTCAACATATTTAAAGTACTCCTTATTTTTGTAATCCAATTTTTATTTTGTCTTTTATTCATTAAATATTTCCCATCTTTGAAAATTTTCAATTTTATGTTCTCAGTTTTTAATGGCATGTTCATTTTTTTGCACTCATAACCGAAGTAGTTTTCCTTAACACGAAGAAGACAGCTAGCTTTGACTTTATTCCATAACTCCGTATGATTGCATGTATAAATATTGACCGTGATTAGGGAGAATCTTGGATACCCATTGTCTGAAGTAAAGATCGTGTGGTATAGAAAAGTTTTAAGAGTGTGAATAAAACTCATATACAAAGTTTAATATCGTAAAAGTTCAATTTCTTTCAGTTTTTAATACCAAAGTCATCAAAGCGTTTGTTCATCAGTGTGTTTTTATTAATAGACGTAGAAATCAATATATTTTTCTCAATGAGTTTAACTCAAAGCCAAATATTTTAAGGCTGTCAGATCTCGGAAAGTTCCTGGCGGAATTGTTATTTCTAATGAATGCACCACTTCTAAATGACTATAATCCAAACGCTAAAAAATCGTACTTATGTATGTCTATAATCTATAATCGTATTTGCTGCAAAGAAAGTCTTGCTTATATCTTAACTTTGTATTAAAAAAAAGATACAAATCTTTTAAATTTAAGAAAAAAGGAAAACTTATTACCTTTTAGGTGCATATATTTTTAGTGTATTTTAAATCAATGATTATATAAAATATTAACGACAACAGTAATCATATTTAGAAATGAAATCAATGCAAGCAGCAACCATAGCAGAAAATCTTGAATTAAACCTACTTAAAATGTGTTGTTCGTGTGTAATCAATAATTTAGATTACTTTAATTTTAAAAGAAAATCAGAGGTAATGTAAAAAGGCGAAGCAAAAAGATTACGTTTATTCGGATTTCGGCTGCGGCCGAGTCTTTTTCATCCTTTTGTCTTTATAGTAAAATGGAATATTTGGATATTTGCTGCTGCAGATTATGACCAAATATGCATGTTTAATTTTGAAAACTTACTGTTCTTAATTTATGTTGAACTGTAAGCGCGTCCTTTGGCAGATGTGTCCCACTTTCGAATTGCCTGCGACAAGATCCATTGTTTTTGCCTATTGTCATTTTCAGGCACCATCATTAAGGCATATTCATGACTGCTTCCATGTGGCCTAATTTTGACGACGTACCACCTAGCGTTACCATATGATTGAAACATCCATTTAGAACTGAAGTCGCCAAAGATGTGGGTGAGGCGAATTTTGGTTCCACCTCTAAAGTTTTGTTAATTTTAATGGACGAGGCCTGATTTGGTGATTTAGTGGTTGAGGTAATTAAATCTATGCTTAATGGTTACGGTTTCGGCCACAGCCGGATAAAATTTTCTTATTTGTTTGCATTTGTAATAATATAGAATAAGCAAACATGCAATGTTCTTAAATAAGTTCATCTTCATTTACTCTTTCTGCAATGAAATCAAATTTTAAACTTCAACTAATATATATTAAATGGGAGCGTTATAGAAACTTATTCTCGCTGCGCCAAATAAAAATGATTACCTGTATCCCTCAACACTCTCCTTTGGATGTTAACATAACTTTCATACGCAGTTGATTCTCTACGCAGACTTGTGTGCAGCAACAGGAAAGGAAACGTATGGCTGGATCTCTTGTTTCTGGTGCGTGAAATTGAATTATTGACCGATATTGAATTGAAACTTTTAAACATTCTTATTTGCTAGAGTTAATATTTTATTTATTAAACTGTGTTGTATAATTTTGTTTTTTTGGTTTTTTTACGTGAATTTTTTTTTTGTAAATTTTATATTTCTTTTGTTTATTTACTTAGGAGTCTTTCCCCACATTGCATTACTTTGTTGCACAGACATCGATGATATCACATATATTCCGTTGTAAATGCAATTAAGGAGAAGCCCAAGTCGATTAGAAAGCAATAAGTTATCATTAACTTAAAAACAGATCGTATCATTTTTGTCTTTCTTCTCGTTCGGTAGTGTGATAACGAAAGCTGTAGTTTAACTCCTAGCTTAAACAGTTCGGATTTCAGCATAAAAGCAAAATGTTTTGTTGCCAACGCTGTAAACGCTTATTTCGAATCTTCTTTGGTATACTTTCCACTTGATACGGAATTTTTTGATAAAAAATCTTTTAGTAAAAATTACACCATCGTCAAACAAATATTTGAATGCAGATATTCGTATATGCAATACAATCATTCTTTAAGCAAAAATATAGATTTCAACTTTTTTCTGTTCTTTGCATTGTTTTGAACTCATATATTAATAAACTGTACCAAAAAGAGGCGGTCCATTACAAAATATGCTATTACCATTAATATATTTTCTTGACTCTTTCAGCTTTTCTTTTTATAGCTACCAAGCACAAAGGGAAAGAGGCTAAAGTCATTATATTCTTTGCAACATCTCGTTACGCTCACCGTTTTCTGTTTTTTTTTTTTAGATTAAAGCGAAATTTTTAAGCGATTAATTATGTATGTCTTGTAAGGAAGCGTTTTGCTTCCTTCCTAAAAAAAAACTAAAAACGGGCCCGTCCGCACAAATGTAGTGCGTCCGAGCTTTCCGTTACAGAGGTTTTACTACAATGATTCTTCTCCCGCACAAGTGATAAGTATCACTTTGTTTCATTATATACATACATTCATACACACAAACATACATGTAATCAATCATTGAATAGAATACTATTGCACCTATGGAAAGTCAAGCAGTAGCGTATTAAATTTCATAAAAAAAGACAAAATACATCTGCTACATAACTGTTCTCCAAGTGATAGTAACCATATAAGCATACGCTATTGTAAATACACAACTATATAAACTATATCACTGTAAATATGCAACTTTATAAGCTAGTAAGAATATATCAAAATGCATGAAACATACCTAACGGGAAACATATTTAACGTTTAACCCTGTACAAAAGGCATAGTAGCCATAGAATAAGTAGAAACATAGGAATGCAAACGCGCATAGCAATAAGGAAAAAAAGCAGGTAGATGTAAATATAATGCATAAGCATATGAAGGCAAAGTGTATTCGTAAAGGCAAACAAACATGTTCGACCAGACAAGTGTGCACATGTAAGAATAGGTATATAAGAATAACATTGTAATAACGGGATAGTTTGGTGGCCCCCACTATAAAAGAGCGTGTCGCAATACGCTCAGCCTTTAATTGTGTCATAGCCGCCGTCGAGGCAAGTAAAGCACAGACTATCCTACAAGCTGACTTTGACTATTAGGGTTTTTTTGTTTGACATTACGGATAGGGGATGAGCTGGTTCAGCTTTAATCGCCATCCCTGAAGGACTAAAAGGACTACTGACTTCACGGATAGGGGATAAGCTGGTTCAGCTTTAATCGCCATCCCTGAAGGACTAAAAGGACTACTGACTCCACGGATAGGGGATGAGCTGGTTTAGCTTTAATCGTCATCCCTGAAGGACTAAAAGGACTACTGACTTCACGGATAGGGGATAAGCTGGTTCAGCTTTAATCGCCATCCCTGAAGGACTAAAAGGACTACTGACTTTACGGATAGGGGATGAACTGGTTCAGCTTTAATCGCCATCCCTGAAAGGACTAAAAGGAGTACTGACTTTACGGATAGGGGATGAGCTGGTGCAGCTTTAATCGCCATCCCTGAAGGACTAAAAGGACTACTGACTTCACGGATAGGGGATAAGCTGGTTCAGCTTTAATCGCCATCCCTGAAGGACTGGTAAACACCCTTTTTGTTGACAAGGATCAGTTAGAAACGGACCCGCGGCTGCTATGAACCTTGCGACATATTCGTCTCTTTGTAGTAAGCCGCGAAATCAAAAGTGAAGTAGAACAAACGCGTGCGAAAAACAATTTTAAATATATCAACAAGGAAGGTCGGGCCACCAAGCTGGTTTTCCCCTCCTACCGCTCTGGAAAAGATCACATTGCAATTTTCTCAAAAATAAAACATCAAGAACAAATCCGAAGGCCTAATTAATCTTTTAATTACAAATTGTCTTGAAACGGACTCTGGAGTGGCAGAGTTATACCCTGCCCAAGAAAATCCGTTACAGCCTCTATATTTTTTAATTGCAGATTAATCATTATAAAAATACTATTGCTACCCATTCTTTCACTATACAATTATAGTTCACTATGTATCATTATGACGAAGCTGGGCAACTAATCAAAATATTGATGGTATTGATGGTTGAGGTAATTAAATTTATACCTTGCAGTAGAATAGATGAAATAATCGCAAGCAGAACCAATTTTCATAAATTTTTTTAAAAGTTTTTGCTATTTTTGTACTATTTAATTGCCTTGTTAGACCATGGGAGGTACCTACTTCGAGGGTGAGGTTGGTTGACGCGGTAGGTTTAGACATTCAGTCTTGTAAGTAAGGTTGGAAGAACTACCGAATTAGTATTACGGGGCCGATACCGAGGAATGAATCCCTTAATGAAGCATACAACCGGCCACAATGGTTTATTTAACAAAATTTCCATGTTTTCATTCGGAAGTAAAGGCCCTAAAAGACGAGAGACCTCTAGATTGAAAGTGAGCCAATTCGAAAATGCTAACACGCTATAAATTGACGAATGGAATGCCAAATGGATCGACGTATGAGATTTGGGCGAAGACGGAGGTGAAGTACCCCACGCTACACTACAATTTGGTTTTTTACAGGCTTGAAGAAAAGGCGAGTGTTCTAGGTGGCGACGTTCATTGAACATTGTTTACATTCTTTCAAACTTTGCCACGAGCTTTTACTTAACTCAGAAAAACCATTCCTTGTCTCCATGAAAAGCTCATAAAAGTGAACAACCTCCTCACTACAGTCGAGACATAACCAACGTAATCCTTTCGAAGGAGCCAGGATTGCGTCTGCAGCATGACTAGTAATACTCGCACACCTCGCGTGGCAACAACGCTCGTAAAGTCAATAAGTAAGGAATCGCTCAGAAGCAGCACCTGCTGTGTTTCGATATGATATAAATAGACACTTTATGTTTCAAGGCAACAGACAAAATAGACTTTGTGAAGAAAGAAAAAACAAAAAAATTTGCCATATATTCAAAAATAATCTCTTAAATTAGCACGCAAACTTCGCACTATTAAAAACTCAGTAAACGCCGTAAACCAAGGCAGATATTTGAAAACACCAACACGAAAAAACAACAAAGACACTTTTTGACGAGAGCACTAAGATACCAAAAACCAAAATGATATTAACACAAAAAGTTCAATATATTTCAATAAATGCAAACACTTTTATAATTAATTTCAGAACTTTATGACCGTATAAAGCAATACGATAAAAAAGGAATTACAAAATTTCTATACACCAAGTTACAAATGCAGCTCGCGCGCAGCGTTGCCAAACTTAATAGAACAAGAGTAGGACAAGCCCGGAAGCTTAAGTCGTATTTGGTTTCAAGTAAATTGTTGAATAATTGGATAGTCCGAGCTAACTTCAGCACAGTTTACAAGAATAAAAAAGTTCCCATCGCAGGAGTTTTCAGTCTTTACAAACTTATATAGCATACAATATATGACTTGCCAACTCTCTCAAGCTAATGAAATAAATGAGTGAAGGATAAAGCAATTATTAAAGGCAGAAAAGAAGCGCACGTAGAAAAGAGTATTTGTGGAATCGAGGAATTTGAAAACAGACGCACGTTATGTGCGGGAACTGATGTAGCATGATCTCGGTTCAAGCGAAATTAATGCATGTAGTTGTTTGGCGCATATTTAACTAAAAAAAGGAATTGAGAGCAACAACACAACTATATACATATATAAATTCTCTTTCGTTGTTTTTTTTTTAAATATAAATAAGTAATTTTTATGAACAATGCAATTAGAGTTAATTAAAGTGCGATGGTAGGCAGGGATAGTTTATTTTTTATTCCGTCTAGCTCAAGCTTAGTGGCGAAATAGATGGATAAATCTATAATAAATAGTGAATAAACAACCAATGTTTGTGCAATTACTGCAATTTCAGAAGTATCTCCTTCTAATACATGTTAGTGTGAACTGGAAGTTAACTTCAATTCTCGATCAAGCCTACAAATAATGAACGTTTTTGACTCGATCGCGTCAGTCTTCCGTGTGATTTTCGTTGCTATTTATTTTATTTATTTATTTATTTATTCCACCTATACAGAAACTCGACTTAAACAAACGACAGTCGATTTCAAATGACTCTTAAAGTAAATCTTAAATTAATTATTATTAAAAAACTTGGTATAAGTACAATAAAACAAATAAAAGGAAAAAAAAGAAAAAAAGCATGTATACAATTAGCACAGAGCCACACTCACAACCGGTACAGAACCTAGTTGCAAATGAACCCCTAAGCCATCGCAAACATGCATAAGCTTGGCAACCGACAATAGCTAACAACAATTAATTTTCGAATCGTAGTGACTTTTTAGGATTAAGAGCTAGTTTAAGTACGACATTGGCAAATCTCGTGTATTTAGCAATGTTGCTTTTGTGGACTTTAAAGTGTCCGATAATGAAAAAAGGTGATAGACGTTATTTAGGTTCTTGCAAACAACTCTGAGCGGGTTAAACAGCTCATAATTATATTTACAATGACTAACCTGAACCAAGGTAAAGTGCCTAGAGAAGCGGTTAGGAACATTAAAACTTATTTCTCCAAGTACGGCGACTCAATAGCGCCGTTTATTAATTTGATTGCGAAGCAAACGCCAAGAACAAATCTACGTTTTTCAAGAGACGGTAAGAAGCAACCTATTTTCATAGGGGGGAAGAGAAGCAGACGGATCCCAACCCAAATTCCTAATAGCAATCAACAGGAATTGCTTTTGAATAGATTCAACTGAGTCTACATAGCAACTATATGAGGGAGACCACACAATAGAAGCGTACTCAAGCACGTATACAGCCTTTTGGTAACATACGGATCATCTAGCTCTTTGGACCACCACGGTCAAAGAGGACGCCTAGGTTTGTGAACGACTCTACGTCCTCCAACTTGTGCGAATCTATAAAGTAATGGGTTATGAATGACTTCCTTCTAGAGAAAGAAAGCTTCTTGCATTTATTTAGGTTTAGTGTCATATAATTTGAAGAGCGCCATGCCACCAATTTATTTATGTCAGTTTGAAGCTGATGTGATTGCGATTCTAAGGAAAAGGAAGAAAACAGTTTCACATCACCAGCATACGTTAAGATCTGGCTGGATTTAATCACCGAAGGCATATCCTTAATGTATAATTAAATAAAATGGGTCCTAAGTGGCTACCTTGAGGTACTCCTGACGAAACGTGGAATTCATGTGAAGTGGTGAAGTTAAACAAAACCCTGAATGACCTATTATGCAGATAAGAGCTTATCCATTTCACTAAATGGGAAGGGAAGCCAGCGGCTTGAAGTTTAAATATAAGTAATTTGTGCTTAACCAAATCAAAAGCTTTGCTAAAATCGGTGTATATGACGTCAGTGCAAGAGCCATTGGAAAATGCCTTGAAAACCTAACAAGTAAACTCTAACAGATTAGTGACCGTAGAACTTCCTTTTCGGAAGCCATGTTGGAGTGGAGAAATATATGATTTGATGGCAAAGGCCAAACGCTGAGTCAGAATTATCTCAAATAATTTAGGTAAAACACTCAGCTTGGCAATGTCTCTATAGTTCTCCACGAGCTATCTACTCCCACTTTTGTAAATAAGAATAAGATAACTACTCCTCCAACACAAAGAGAAAAAGGCTATCATTCATATGTAAATGAAAAAGCAGAGAAGAGAGAAATTTCTTCTATATTTACTTTTGGCGGTCAAAATTTGAACTAGCTGGTTTTCCTCTCTGCGGAGGCCAACTGCGGAAAAACCAACTGTAAATGGACAAACATTTTGTGAATAAATCGGAAAAAAAGAATAAATAAATTTCCAAAAATAACTCTTTTTTAATAATGAATGGTTGCGATTCTACGTCAGCTTTCAACAAACAACCGAGCAAATTGCTGCACTTAATTGCGAACCATTCTGATGTGGCACAAAACTACTACCAAAGCTGCCGTGAAAAGCTAAGCAGGCTATGGGATGATACAGGCTGCAAATTAAATTCAATAGGTTTCCACAACAAAACAGCGAAATTTGTAGGAATGAAAGTGAATTACTATTTCCATACCAATATTTCTGCCAAACTTGTGGGGCAGCGAAGGAAGAAGTAAATGGGAGGAAAAAATTGCAGAGTTAGGAAATTTAGAGATAGCAGTCAAAGGAGTTAAAAAGACACTGAAATTTTGGCCCTCCGGTCAAATCTGTCGATAGCGATGCTGTTGTGTAAAATTGTAATATGCAATTTTCTCTTTGTTTGTAATTGTCTTTGTGTGTGCCTCGGTTATAGAGGTATCGTTTGAGGAAATTATGTCGACTACAGCAAAGAAGCGTAAGAGAGTACGCGCATGTGATTTATTATTTAAAAATGTTATTATTTTTTTCTTTTCGTTAGGTGCAGCTGGCAAATAGATAAGTAAGAGAGGAACGTTCCCAGATGTTAAACGATTTCATGACGAAGCATTTTGTTAAATCCTTAATGTTTCTACCATAATTTTTTTTAAATTTCAAATTTTTTCTATATTATTTATACACTTAACATATATATATTAGTTAGTTTATTAAAAAAAAAAAGCGTATAGCCGGCAGTATATATACTTGTATATACAGTATAGTATATATATGTTGTCCTTAAAGCATCGCCGCTTCCAATTGCTTGTAATAGGTAATTGAAGTCCGTTTTTGAAACTCGAAACTTTTGCAGAAACAGCATAGATAAATAAATACATATTATAAATATACTCAATAAATTTAAACATTTTCAGGTAGTGCAAAGACACAATCACGCACTCTTCTCCGTCTCACAACGATTCTTCCTAGCGAACTTCGACCTCAAATAGTAAGAAATGATTTGTCGAATACTTATTTATTAATTAAGACGAAACGATTATTTATTAACAGTTAATAATATATTACTTATTTATTACTTTCACAAATTCATAATTTTTATTGTTTGTTGAGATAATGTGAATTAAGCTAATAACGAACGTGGCTTATTTACATAATCAAAGAAGTTCTGCAAAAGCCTTCAAGGAAAAAATTTTCTTTTTTTTCAATTTTCGCGGCTAATTCAAGCCTTTTAGGTCAGTAAAATTTGGTTTTGTTTGTTAATTGCTTTGTTTTATTTTTTTGTATTGACTCAACTGTTTGGAAGTGAACAACTTTGTTTACATTTTACTATGTGCTCAATTTGCTGCATTTATAAAAGAAAACAGTTTTAAATTGAAAATGAGATAAATTCCAAACACAATTGTTAAGGAAGTACATTAATTTTTTCGTTTTTTGATTTTTACTCCAATTGGCCAACCAATGCTCTTAATTCGCTAAAGCTTGCAATCAATTGTGCATCATCAATCTTGGTGTTTATTAAGGTTAGTTTAAATTAATTTTTTTCAATATATCAATAAAATATAATAAAAAATATAATAAAATTTTATATTTTTCAAGGTCGATTTTAATAAAAGAGCGGAGAAGCAGATATAATCCAAGGAAGATGGAAACGTTTGCAAAATTTATGCAGCCGGTAACGAGATTTGTGTGCATTATAAATTGCAAAATTCGGAAATTCAGGATTTAACTTCTGCATCTCCCGCATCCTATTTTGTCGATGGTATGGACATTTTGTAGGAGGATTCTTAGTTTAGTCGAATAAGTGAGCAAATAACAACTAACACTGCACTTTCAAATTAAATTATAATGAAATCAAGACATGAGGAAAATACCCTTTTTTATTTTTTTATTAAAAAGTTGGGCTGTATTTATAGAAGCTGATTAGAAAGAAAAAATTTCATTTAAAAACGTTATGAAAATGTATAAAATTATTTAATCAAAAATTTTACCCTAATTTACGTTCGTATGGTTTTGTTATGGAGTGTGTTATTGTAAACAAACAAACCACAAATTTGCCTCTTGTTTTTCCATTACTTGTTCGAATTAAATTTCGAATGGCTAACGCCGTACACCACTCCCAAATAAAAGGTTCTCGAGGTATACAAAAAAATCTCATCTGAACTTTTACTCGAATGCGTTACGATTGGCGGGTGATAACTAATTATTGTATTAGGATATAGATACATTCATACAACAAAGATGACCAAATTTGTGCTAAATTCATCGCAATGAACAAAAATAAATTTAATATTAACATTAAATTAATATATGCACTGCCTCTTTTGCTTTAAATGAAGTTTATTAAATTCTCTTTTACCATAGTTACTATAGTTTATAATTTATGTGTACAATTTATTAACCTTTTTTGTTATTATTACGTATATATTAATTGACCCGTGTGTTTGTTCCGGCTTGTTTATCCCTCTTGTTGAATCGCCAATTTGTTCATTTCGAGTGGTAACATTTGAATTGAGGACCACTAAAGTTATCAACTAACATTCTGAATCTTGTTCGACTTCACTTACCTGCGTCATATATAAGGAAGGTAAGAAACGTTTTGAGAATATTAATGTACCCCTTATTCTTTGGGTATAAAACCGAAAAATTTTTAACCCAGAAAGTTCGTGGCCGTGAAGAACAATCTGGCAATATATAATAAATAAATAATAACTTAGCAATATCGTTTATATTGCACTCTTCAATGTGAAAGGGGTTACTATTGTCTTCCAACGTTATTGCCCGTTATTTGAACTATGGTCTTATTTTTGGTAAATTCAACTTATTAGGCCTTTTCTTCACTTTTGTAGTTAATAAAAACGGATTAGTTGATTAGACAAACACAGATAGGCAATTAAAAATTAATAAAAACCGCTCCAATTGTCTACGATTAAGTGACTATAATTAGGGTCGCATAAACACCAAAATAAATAAGTTAGATCAATGTGCCTGGATCGGACGAAAAGGCCAAACGTGAATGCAAAATTCGAAAAAAATCAGACTTTTGTAAAAGATTTATTACATAAGCAGGAAAAAAAATTTTCAATCCGTTAATATTCTGACTCACAGCCTGCAATTTCTCTACCATAAAATAGTTGATTTCGGCTCTTTATACATTATCAAGGTTTCTGCCTATTTTCAATACTAGGTCTTTGTAATAATTTAGTTCTCTATTAAAGAAGTGGCGCTGTTGTCGCACGCTGAAGTATTTTGTCAAGATATTGCTTGTACATCTGCTTCCGCTTGCAGCATTTATATTGTCCAAATTGCTTCAATTCAGAAATACGGTTTTATCTACAGCGTTTGGAAAAGGCTGTAGGAATGAAACTCGAGGGTCAAAGTTAGTATTGGAATAACCCGGGGCCAGGTGCAGTAAAGATTGTACATATTTTGCTGCAATTTGTTGCTGGGATATTCACCCATATCTCATCATCACTTTCGCGTTTTTGCAGGTTTCGCCCCCGTTAGCTTGTCGCGTACTTATGTACACGTCGTTATAGGGTTGGTTACTTGTATACTTACTTGTGGTTACTTGAGGATAAATGCGGGCGCTATTCAAGGCTTGGACAGCAAAAAAGCTAAGTTTGTTTATAACACCCACTCTTTCCTAAGTAGCTTAGAGCCGCCCTGCTTCTGGGAAACCATATAATCTTCTTTCCACTTTTAGTTCATAATGGGAAATTTAGTGGCGGTTTGAGTTGTGACGTTTTTCTCCGAGGGAAATCGTTCACTGATTATTGTAAACCAAGGTAGGGAGCTCACTTTCAGAAATGCAATTAGCGAGGAGGTGTCACATCTTAATCTCAGCAGCTCCTATCTCAGTTCCTCTATCTCGGCAGCGCATGTATCAAGCGAGGTCTAATTGTCGGATCATCAGCACATACGATTCGACATTGTGGCCGTTGCGGAGTCTTGTAAAACTTACAGAGATCCCAAATGTGCATTGTGGGAAGCGTTTCGCCTTTTGTACTTTTTGAAAATAGGAACACGTCTTCACATCTCCCCTAACAATGTGGAGGCTATTAAACTTGACGCACAAATGCTCTGTTCATACTTAGAACAAACCTCACAAGAAAGCTGTCCTCTGAAAACCAAATAGCCTACGTAGGACGTGCCTTGGTGGAATCAGAGACTTCAAAAGCTCCGATCCGGTCAGGTCAGAAAATTGTTCAACAGGGCGAAAAGCCCATGATTGCGCTAAGTAAAAGGAAGTCCTGACAACAAGGCGGTCGAAGCGGACCACCTGTAGGCAGCACCGTGAATACATAGATAGTCTCTCAGAAGCAGATCGGCTGCAAAAAAACCCTAGGTAAAGATCACAGCAATGAAGTATGCACTCTAAAGTAGCCAAGCCAAGAAATCGTAGATGAGATACTAGTGAAACTAAACGACCTGTGATTCAAAACTCTAGGATGCGCAGATGACTAGGCAATCTACATGTTGGGCTAGCATGAAGAAACATTCACTGATCGTATGCAGAAAGCCCTCACCACAATCCGCAAGTGGTGCTTTGACTATTCAAACGAAATATCCCGGTGTCTACTTCGATAGAGGTTTAACCTGAAATCCTCATTTAAGAAGGCTAACGGAAAAAGCGACCACAGCACTTTTTGCCTGTCAACGTCTTTACAGCAAAACATGGGATATAAGCCCAAAAATTATCTACTGGTCTAAGATCACCATAATTCTTCTCATGCTAACCTATGCAGCTTTGGCCTGTCGATAGCTTTAGTTGGGCCAGGTTCGGAAGTAATTTTATATGTACACATTATAATCATCCAAGGTTACAACTTTCAACATTAGAACGAAAACCTCATCGAAGTGTCGGAAAGACTAAAAAGCGGAAAGTTTTACTTCCTAAAATCCGAAGTAAAATACTTAGGTCACCTACTTAACTAGATACCATAAAATGTTGTCCGATACCAACAAACGCAAACGACAATAGAATATTCATAAAAGATTTTGCCAAAATAGCCGAGACAACTAACAGCCTAAACAACTTCAAAAGAGGACAACAATTTAAAAGAACAGAGAAAACAAAGGTAACCTTCTAAACCATAAAATACAAATTAACAGCTCCACCAATATTCCAATATCCGAATTTTTAAAAAAATTCTGTATTAAGACTTTTATTACAACGTAATATCGGAAAGGATCTGTCATTGGTTTTTGTCAAAAACACGTCAAAGAATAAGAATAAGAATAAATAAAAAAAACCATGACAGAACAAGAGTTATTTGCTGCGTACAATGACATTAACTATTTCAAACCGTACCTATTCGGAAGAATATCTACGTCCACTAATAATTTCAATCTCACATGAAAACACCACTTGAAAAATCAGAATGAAGCTAAAAGATAATGGTTTTAACATAGTAAAAAAAGGATTAAAAAACGGAATTGCAGCCACACTCCCAAGAATAAATATAGACACCAAGCTATTCAAGATACAGGTGCTTACAATCATCGCGGAAGATAAAGAAAGAATGAAAAGAGACTTAGTGATAACACGACACATACGCGCAAAGACAAAATGAAATGATATAAACATATGGGAACGCACGCCAATTAGCAATGAAAACACAACTAGAAGCGTTTAATTTAAAATGGAAAGCGTCAATAAAAGATTAGTAACTGAAAATGATGTACGATGCAATGAATAACTAGACCATATTCACGAGTTTTTGCAAATCCAAATTATCAAAACAATTAAATTAAAGCTTAAAGAGCATTTAGTCAACTATTTTATATATATAATAATTTTTAATAATAATTTTTTTTTACTTAATACATATTTAATATGGAATCAATTAATAAAGATACGTAAGTAAATGGTATGATAAGGTATAAGGTCTCTCATGATCATTTAATTAACATGAACATTGAATTAATTAGCATTATTAACGCACATATGCACATGTCTATGTTTCCAGAGACAACGAAGTACATAGGTGTTCCAACATTTTCTACAAAATCTGCTATCAGCAAGACTAGTAACGCTAATAACTAGCAACCATTTTTATGCTTGGTCTTTCATTCTCACTATGTGTGTGGGCAAAAATTCTCTTCATGGTTTTTGATGATTAGTATCCCAGTATCTCATTTATGTTTAATTTCATAATATTCTGCTAGGCATATTTCATATTGGTACCATTATACTTGAGAAATGTTGTCGAAGAACACATAACATTTTTAACGCATTGTGGACGTGTATCCGTTGGAAGCAGATGCCGAATTAAATTTTAGGAAGTCAGTCACGATACTTTTATAGAAGAAAACGGTTTTAATACTGATCGCGTGTAGCAGGTCTATAGCGAAGCTAGCGGAAAAACAAACCGCATATGCAGGATATACCACATATGCAGGTATCTTAAATTTTAAGCGCGATATTACAGGCAGATCATGCGGAACTTTCATACAACACAAAATTTATAGTGCAGAAACGCCACATCTGCAAAACCCCGAAGATTAAGTTTTTGAAATATACGGGTACAAATATGATGTATACGCGGCAGAAGAATGTTATGAAAATAAACATAAATTAGGTATTAGGAAACTAATTTTTCATAAGGCTTCACAGTCGATAGTTTTATCTTTAGGGTTGAACGTTTGAGAGAACAGCAGCATATAAGTTATGACGAGTTATTTCACTGCTTAGTGACAGGAAACACAAATAAGTGGTATTGGCAATTACTAGAGGACCATGGAGGGAATGCCACATTCGGCAGAGAAGCTGCTCAGAGAAAACTGAACCTGGACGAGGCACCTCAATGAAGTTACTCGGGAAGATAATAAAACTAGTGTCCATATCACCAGAGATGAAGGGGTTGAAGTCTTCGAGCCTCGGAAAAGCAAGTTTATTGATATATTATAAAAATCTAATGGTATTGATAAAATCGACAGAGGACGAGCTAACATACATAATCCGTCGTCAAGTAAATTTCATCTCTACTAAGAACAGCAATGTTTACGGCTGCGGATTTTTGAAATGGGGAGAATATTGAAACGGTAACCACATTTGCACGAGCAGCTTGTGCGACGTGCCCAGTTTGGTGGCCAGCGTTCACACTCAAAAAGCCAGGGGGAGAGGACAATTTATTATTCTCTTTATTAGCTTTCGGCGATGATGCCAGAGTAGAGTGACTAACGCCACTGGCGGGAGATACCCTTGCCACTTCAGGATAACTCAAATCCGAAGAACTTCCCGTCTCATTTGCAACTTTTTTGTTACTGACCGACTCAGCGATAGGAGAAACACTATCGTTCTTTTTAGACATAGAGGAATCGCTAACATGTATCAACCAATCAGACTCAGGAGAGCTCAGAGGTGAGACACTACGCTACGAGTTGTAACTTTGCTAGCTGAGGAAGAAGATGAGTGCTCAATATAACGACACTCGTCAAACCTAGTCTTAATTATTTCAAACTTCTCCCACAAGGAGCCGAGATTTTTGTTCAAACCTGAGAAAGAATTTCTAGTCTCCGTGAAGAGTTTGTAGAAATCTGTGTGACGCTTCCTACAATCAGGGCATGACCATCGTAAACCCTTTAAGGGATCAAGGACTACATCAGAAGCACAGCCATTAAGACCAGTGCAATTTTCATGGCAAAAACGGTTGCAGAGCCACACGCGCAGTTGTCATACTATTGAGAATTGAAATCAGTTCGCTTTGAATTGTTGGACCAATGTATATTACATCGTTGAGCCAATATTCGGACGAAGGTTTGGCTGACGCATCAAAAACTACATACAATTTTGCTCTTGTACTAGCTGGTTTTAGTACACAATGATGTGGGAAAAAGTAATTGGGGTTAAAAACAGAGTTGCTGCTATTGATTTGTGTGATGTGCCCCATTGGTTCATGCATAAGGTTCTTGCATAAAGTTTCTGTCTGTGTTTTGTGGGTGAGATCTTTGAGCAAACGACGTTCAAGCCCAAGAAATCTCCTGTGTGCTGTGCCCCTTGATTCGCATAGTACACGGGCTTTTTCTCGGAAGGGAACTTTAACCATGAAACGGTTTTGTCATTTTGAATAAAGTGCACATTTTGAATAAAGTGCGCTTCGCATTGTTGCTCATTTTGTGATAAGGCTTTATCATATAATCCATCACCGTCCATTCTCCAAAGTCTCTCAATCACTTCAGTTAATAATTCATTGTCTTGTGATTCTGAGTCGATGGTGGAGAGTGTTCATGGTGCAGGGTTAGTTATAGTTTGGTTTTATGACAATCTGCGACTGATGGTTCACCTAAGGAAGATGTTATTTCCCGTTTTTTATTAGGTTTAAATAGCATTCAGCACCTAAGAGAATGTCCATCTTGAATTCACATAGAACGTGACGATTGAACGTTCTTGGTTGATTGACACACGGATAAAGTAGGGTTTATATTTGGAATTTTCTAAATTGTTGCATTAAATTTGTGAATTGGCTGAACTAGAATTATTGTAGGAAGAAAAAATGCTTCTATGTTGGTAGTGAAATCATTATTTGTCGATGCTAACTGGACATTCACACGTTTCGTTAATTTCTTTTATTCATGCCTATCAATATGTGGTGATATTTCTGATGTTGAAATGCACAGCGTCTTGATGACGTGCGCAGATACAAATTTCATTTGCAAAACGGACAACAAAATTGTTCGGAATTCTGTTGAATTGTGCGATTATTCTTACTCTACCCGTTGCTAGTAAGACATAATTCTTTCGTAGCAATAAAATGTTTGTTCCGGGTGATTTGATTCGAGATGTACAAGTTGTGTTGTGTTTTTTACCGCCCTTCTGACAAGAATTTGAGGTTTCTGGATGAATGGTCTTCTTTGAAGCTCTTGAAACATAATTTTTGCGATTGAACATACTTCTGTATGTCCTCTTCCGGTAGCGCGAGGAATGTGATGCAGTGATATAATTCGCGACTTCTAATGTTATAAAATTTCCATTTAAAACCTTTGCTTTCAGTACATATATACTGTATATACTGACGCTACTGTTTTATGTGAAGGATGTGGTAGACTTTTCTTATGGGCAATAGAATGAATACTTTTGAGTTGAATGCGCTGGGTATTTTTCGAGATTGTTTTAGAGATTGTTCAAATCTAATGTGCACATTCCAGTTGAACTTCTTGCTTAGAATCTGCAGTAGTAAAGGCTTCAAGTTTCTCATGTTGCTTAATGCTAGCAAGCATTATCTGCTTGTATCGGGAAGGTTTTTGATTGACGCAGCGTTAGAAGGTTGGTTGATTATTTTTTCAATCGATGTTGATACAAGAAGTCTTTTGTTCTTGTATCGGTCTTGCAAGCGGAAATGAAGTTACCTTCTGGTGCAGGCAGGTGGCCGATCAGTGTTTCGGGTTCTCCTGAAAGATTCGTCTTGATTGGTCTTTTGTACATTGGGTGTCGCCGCGTTATCGATGATGTGGAGAATAAATCAAAAAATTATCTCGTAGTCGAACTTGGGGATGGGTATTTTTGAAAGTGGCCCAAAACTGAAAATTGGCGTATGGTGAGTCGACGGTCTGCCGCTCATCTCTTGAGTTGATGTCACTTGAGGCTTGGTTAACATTTCAATGATCACACGTTGAAGTTGGTCTTAACTGCCTTGATCAAGACCATTGACCAATGAATTTGAATGCTGATTGATCGTACAAATCCTCTAATTGATTCCATAGCTTTTTTATGGTACCAATTCGGACCATGTAAAATTGCTGACGTTCATGGACACTGGCTAAAAATCTTCTAAACGCTGCCATGCGAGCGTTTATTTTTCCAATCCATCCAGATTGTGAAACATTCGACGACTTCATGTTGTCGTTTCAATGTTGTTGATTGTGAGATGCAACTAGGGTCCTAAATGATATCAATTGGTTGATTGCATGAGCAGTTTTCCTTTGTTGCTCTGCTTCTTGGTTAAGCTGAGGCGATTGCTTTTGGAATAAATCCAAATATTCATTTGATGACGCCTGGTTCTGATCAAAGAACCTGTTTTTGTAATATTCAAGGTCTTCATAATTTTTCGCAGGTAGATGCAACTTTACATGCGCAGGAAGCCTTAATCTTCTCTTATGCAGGACCTTTTTTGAAGTTGCTTACGATGATCTGGGTGTTCTAGACCGTACCCTTCTGCCATATAGCAGTTCTGATATTGATGATATTTTCATGTTTATATATTTTTGTGTCATTCACAAAGTTGAATGTCGTCTGAAGTAGCCAATCCAAAACGCCTTAGAGAATGCTGAACGTTGAGTGTTTGGGAGGTTAATGCAATACGCAGGCTGATGTCTGTTGTTGTTCTGGCGGCATAAACAAAACGGCTTGTTTGAAGAACTTTTGTCGATGTTGTTAGATGATTTAAAATTTATTTATTATCAACATCTATCCAAGATGTCTGAGAAGTAACTTTTGCCGTTTGGAAAACGAGAAAGAGACTAATAAAATATTCGATAAGTTGATCATTCGATGGAGTCATCAAAATGAGTGGGTTCATGGAGTGCTCAAAAAAGACCAAAGAAAATAAGTCGTTGATATTAACTTTATTAATCAATTTGCCTCTCAGCACTTGTAACTGAGAGACTAATAAAAACGAAACGATCAGGCAAATGATTAAAAACGAGATTTATTTGCATCTGGCAAAGAATATAAATTCGATTGGAAAATAAAAACGTTATATGTTATTGGAAAATAAAAACCTTAAACTAAAGGAGATTAACACACAAAATTGTATACTAAATTTTTCAATTATCCAGCTGAAATTAGTTTGGCCACATGTGTATAGACGC
This sequence comes from Glossina morsitans morsitans, assembly GCA_001077435.1. Taxonomy (NCBI): domain Eukaryota; kingdom Metazoa; phylum Arthropoda; class Insecta; order Diptera; family Glossinidae; genus Glossina; species Glossina morsitans. The sequence goes on along the minus strand of CCAG010016486.1, from coordinate 43,486 downwards.
AACGCCCTATGAATAAAAAATACCAAAAATAGAACCATAACGAATTGAAGATTATACAGGGGTGCTTTCGTTGGTTTGGCCATTGCAGTTGAAGGTGTGGTGATGTCAGGATTTATATATAGCATTTATATATCGGGTCAGTCATTTTACTTTAAAACCCCGCTAGAAAAAGAAAAATGACAATAATTGTGTTTCACAGTAGCAGCAATCCCTGAGTAAGACTTTTCTCCGAAATTTCGGTTTCTTTTTTAGCTTTTAAATACTTTTCAACTATACTTCACATTTATGAAAAAACAGATAATTAGTTATATTGGTGTATGTTTACTGTAACAACAATGCCTGGGTAGCAAAGTGCAGAGTATAAACGTGTCTTAATATATTAGAATTTTCTCGGGGATGACTCTATTTAACAATCAACCGGTGCTTGGTAATCTCGTATCTTGGCGGTTAGTGTTCTTTGCCAGTAAAACTTTTTTTCTCACTTTTGCGTTGGATGACTGTATAAGAGTGTGTGAATGATTGATAAAATCCACACTTAGACTTCTCTTCAAAAAATTTTGTCTCCTTACGGTGGTTCAATTTTCTATATGTGAAGGCGACGTACTGCTTTCGCGACTTTCAAATTGATGCCCTAACAACAAAATTTTCTAACCAGGGTCTCCATTAAGTAATGCCAAATTTTTACAGCAAAAATTAATTACTGTGGCGGCACAGCAGTTGTGGTCTGGATGCTATGGCTGCAGCAGTAGAGCTCGATGACTGAACAGCAGAGGGTGTGCGTTCATTACAATGCTGTTGTGGGGACAAAAGTAATTTTCTCTTTGAAGTTGCAAGATTTCTGTTGTTCACTCTCTTTCTGTCCACTCTCCGTGACTTCCTTTCTTGCGATAACTTAGAAAGTCCTTGCTTTGTCACCATTGCAACGCGGCAATTTCTTTATCTCTATTTACACGAGTTAAGCTCGTCGCGTCCAGGATCCGTGTTACAGGAAGATTTGTAAAGTTGGGAGAGGATCACCTCCGTAGTTAAAGGTTGGGCTCTCTGCTGCCAAATCTACCAATAATGCTTTTCCTTACGCTGCACTTTCCCAGCTTTATTACACGCTTACAGCTCTCAATCCCGCCATACACGTCCCCACGTATAACTCTTAGTCTTCCCGTCTCTTCCTGCGAAGGACCCTGGCCCCTCTGCTAATCCTAAAACCCCTCAATGTTCACGATAGAGCACATTTATCTTATTGGAAGCCAATGTCAATAAGCCAAACGTTTCCTATGCTACTAAGCGGAGGGAAAACGATCTATCCAGCTAATGGCTTTAATGTGATCTTACTCAGTATAAGATCAGTAATCGTCTTCTCGATTATGCGATTTGCCGCGATATTTATACTCTGTTGATCAGGTTTGTTGCTTCACCTATTATTCATTATTTGCGGGCGACACGGAATGGAGATATTTAACAAAAATATTTTTATCCAAAGTGGGTAAAATAATAATATATACAATAATAATAAATAGTATTCTAATAAGTATATATAGGTTTTTAATTTTTAAACATTAGTACATTTATCAAATGCAATGTATTTTTAATTTTGTACATCTACATATGCAATACATCATGCCATTACACACTACTATAGAGGTGGTTGCTTGTGTAGACATTGGGCGGCCAGCTCTATGCAAGTATTATAGCATTATTGCTTAATCATATCTTACTTAATTATTAATCATATTTTATGTAGCAATATCTTTTAATCGTATTCTACTTACTTATTAATCACTTATTCTAAGTTTGCATTTTCTTATATTTCTACATAATGTAAATCTAGCTATAACCTAGTCAAGATAACCTACTTTAGTTATAATCTAAATTAAATGTAATACCCTAGTTAAAATAACTTACGTTTGTGAAATTTTAGTAGTAACCTCCTTTAACAATCTAAATTTGCTATTTAGCTTAAACTACCACTCAAGTGCAAGCAAAGTGTCATATAATTTGAAGAGCACCATGCCACCAATTTATTTAGGTCAGTTTGAAGCTGATGTGATTGCGATTCTAAGGAAAAAGAACAAAACAGTTTCACATCATCAGCATACATTAAGATCTGGCTAGATTTAATCGCCGAAGGCAAGTCATTAATGTATAGATTAAATAAAATGGGTCCTAAGTGGCTACCTTGAGGTACTCCTGACGAAACGTGGAATTCATATGAATGGAATTCATTGGTCAATGGTCTTGATCGAGGCAGTTAAGACCAACTTCAACGTGTGATCATTGAAATGTTAACCAAGCCTCAAGTGACATCAACTCAAGAGATGAGCGGCAGACCGTCGACTCACCATACGCCAATTTTCAGTTTTGGGCCACTTCCAAAAATACCCATCCCCAAGTTCGACTACAAGATAATTTTTTGATTTATTCTCCACATCATCGATAACGCGGCGACACCCAATGTACAAAAGACCAATCAAGACGAATCTTTCAGGAGAACCCGAAACACTGATCGGCCACCTGCCTGCACCAGAAGGTAACTTCATTTCCGCTTGCAAGACCGATACAAGAACAAAAGACTTCTTGTATCAACATCGATTGAAAAAATAATCAACCAACCTTCTAACGCTGCGTCAATCAAAAACCTTCCCGATACAAGCAGATAATGCTTGCTAGCATTAAGCAACATGAGAAACTTGAAGCCTTTACTACTGCAGATTCTAAGCAAGAAGTTCAACTGGAATGTGCACATTAGATTTGAACAATCTCTAAAACAATCTCGAAAAATACCCAGCGCATTCAACTCAAAAGTATTCATTCTATTGCCCATAAGAAAAGTCTACCACATCCTTCACATAAAACAGTAGCGTCAGTATATACAGTATATATGTACTGAAAGCAAAGGTTTTAAATGGAAATTTTATAACATTAGAAGTCGCGAATTATATCACTGCATCACATTCCTCGCGCTACCGGAAGAGGACATACAGAAGTATGTTCAATCGCAAAAATTATGTTTCAAGAGCTTCAAAGAAGACCATTCATCCAGAAACTGTACCTCAAATTCTTGTCAGAAGGGCGGTAAAAAACACAACACAACTTGTACATCTCGAATCAAATCACCCGGAACAAACATTTTATTGCTACGAAAGAATTATGTCTTACTAGCAACGGGTAGAGTAAAAATAATCGCACAATTCAACAGAATTCCGAACAATTTTGTTGTCCGTTTTGCAAATGAAATTTGTATCTGCGCACGTCATCAAGACGCTGTGCATTTCAACATCAGAAATATCACCACATATTGATAGGCATGAATAAAAGAAATTAACGAAACGTGTGAATGTCCAGTTAGCATCAACAAATAATGATTTCACTACCAACATAGAAGCATTTTTTCTTCCTACAATAATTCTAGTTCAGCCAATTCACAAATTTAATGCAACAATTTAGAAAATTCCAAATATAAACCTACTTTATCCGTGTGTCAATCAACCAAGAACGTTCAATCGTCACGTTCTATGTGAATTCAAGATGGACATTCTCTTAGGTGCTGAATGCTATTTAAACCTAATAAAAAACGGGAAATAACATCTTCCTTAGGTGAACCATCAGTCGCAGATTGTCATAAAACCAAACTATAACTAACCCTGCACCATGAACACTCTCCACCATCGACTCAGAATCACAAGACAATGAATTATTAACTGAAGTGATTGAGAGACTTTGGAGAATGGACGGTGATGGATTATATGATAAAGCCTTATCACAAAATGAGCAACAATGCGAAGCGCACTTTATTCAAAATGTGCACTTTATTCAAAATGACAAAACCGTTTCATGGTTAAAGTTCCCTTCCGAGAAAAAGCCCGTGTACTATGCGAATCAAGGGGCACAGCACACAGGAGATTTCTTGGGCTTGAACGTCGTTTGCTCAAAGATCTCACCCACAAAACACAGACAGAAACTTTATGCAAGAACCTTATGCATGAACCAATGGGGCACATCACACAAATCAATAGCAGCAACTCTGTTTTTAACCCCAATTACTTTTTCCCACATCATTGTGTACTAAAACCAGCTAGTACAAGAGCAAAATTGTATGTAGTTTTTGTATGCGTCAGCCAAACCTTCGTCCGAATATTGGCTCAACGATGTAATATACATTGGTCCAACAATTCAAAGCGAACTGATTTCAATTCTCAATAGTATGACAACTGCGCGTGTGGCTCTGCAACCGTTTTTGCCATGAAAATTGCACTGGTCTTAATGGCTGTGCTTCTGATGTAGTCCTTGATCCCTTAAAGGGTTTACGATGGTCATGCCCTGATTGTAGGAAGCGTCACACAGATTTTTACAAACTCTTCACGGAGACTAGAAATTCTTTCTCAGGTCTGAACAAAAATCTCGGCTCCTTGTGGGAGAAGTTTGAAATAATTAAGACTAGGTTTGACGAGTGTCGTTATATTGAGCACTCATCTTCTTCCTCAGCTAGCAACGTTACAACTCGTAGCGTAGTGTCTGACCTCTGAGCTCTCCTGAGTTTGATTGGTTGATACATGTTAGCGATTCCTCTATGTCTAAAAAGAACGATAGTGTTTCTCCTATCGTTGAGTCGGTCAGTAACAAAAAAGTTGCAAATGAGACGGGAAGTTCTTCGGATTTGAGTTATCCTGAAGTGGCAACGGTATCTCCCGCCAGTGGCGTTAGTCACTCTACTCTGGCATCATCGCCGAAAGCTAATAAAGAGAATAATAAATTGTCCTCTCCCCCTGGCTTTTTGAGTGTGAACGCTGGCCACCAAACTGGGCACGTCGCACAAGCTGCTCGTGCAAATGTGGTTACCCTTTCAATATTCTCCCCATTTTAAAAATCCGAAATTTACTTGACGGCAATTCCCCCCAAAAAGGCAATATTAGTGTCACGACTGGTACCTGAAACATAGGTTGATAACATAAAAAACTATCTGGCGGCGAAAGTCCCATCAGTCAACTTAAAGCGCGTTCGCATTTTGAAATTGGCTCCTTCTCAATCTAGAGCAATTTCATCTTTTAGAAAGCTAGTTCCGACGGAGAACATGGATATGTTGTTAAATAAACCATTGTGGCTATTTGGATCCCTAATTAAGGTATTTATCCCTCGAGATCGTCCGAAATACTAATACTAATGCAGTACCCCTTTCCCCTTCAAAAAACTAAATGTTTCTTCAGGCTCATTTACCAGAATGTGAGAGGTCTAATCTCAAAAATTCGTTCTACTTTCCTTAATTCAGTGAGTACCGAGTTTTCCCGTTTAACTTTCACTGAAACTTGTTTAAAACCTGATCTACATTCGTCGGAACTTTTCCATAATTCGTTTCAGGTTTTTAGAAATGATCGACAGTATCGCAATGGTGGCGGTGCTTTAATTGCCACATCTGCGGCAGTTCCGCTCTTTTCTATTGAATTTTGTACAACCCCCGACGGTGAATTTATCGCTATTCGAGCGAAATCTCCTAATAAACAGTTATATGTAACCTCTTCCTATATTCCCCAAGATTCGGGTATCTCCACATATAAGAAACAGGCCGCCCTCATTTGTAAAGTGGCCAAGCAATCTAAACCTACTGATTTCGTCATTGTGTTGGTTGATTTCAATTTGCCTCAAGTCACTTGGTGTTGCATTGATAGTTTTGGCTGCTTGATTCCTTCTTCAACATATGATAGAGCTGTTGTCTTCTTTAATGAATTCTTTGATCATAATTTAATTCAATACAACAGTACTTCTAATTGCAACGGTGGACTGCTTGATCTTTGCTTTGCCAATTTCCCTGAGATTATTGTTAATCGTTGTCTTTTAGTTTACCTGAGGATCCTTATCATCCAGCAATGTGTATTTCCTTTAACTACAAGCATGATGGTTCGTTGAACTTTTCTAACGTTCCAAATTTTACTTTTCAAATAAATATTATGATTTTCATAAAATCGATATTTTAATGCTAAAATCTCATCTTTCACATATTAGTCTTCAATTCCCATTTGGAAGTATTGATAGCTTACTGTCATTGTTCTACAATATATTAAATCTAGCAATTTCTGCATCCGTTCCAATCAAGCAGTGCCGACCGCGAAGCAGGTGTCCCCCGTGGTTTAAAAAGACAATTAGATATTACAAGAACAGGAAAACAAGCTTTTCAGGAAATTTTCGACAAGTGGCTCTTCTTTCCATTATTTCGCTTACTCAGCCGCAAGGCATAAATTTAACTCATTCAAACAACAATATTATTACAAATACCTTCAGTTCATTAAATCCTCTCTGTTTGCTAATCCTAAATATTTTTTTTAAGTTTGTTAACTTCAAAAGAAAAATCTTCATTACTCCCTCACATGTTTCTTTTAATGGCTCTGATTCCGCGGATGATTTTGAAATCTCAAATCTGTCGGACGAAACTTTTCGACTGCTAGTTTCGATTTATCAACAAATTACCCATATCCTATACCTATTACCCATTTCCTATACTAACTTGGTTTCAATACCGAATTTGGTTATTTCTGAAAATGATGTTGTTGAATATAGTTGTGTGCCTGGACCTGTTGGAATTCCATCATGTGTACTTAAATCTTGCGCTGTCGAGCTTTGTGGTGTTATCTCAAAGATTTTTACTCAGTCCTTGAACTTAGGTGATTTCCCCTTTGTGTTGAAAGAGTAGTTTTCTTATTCCTATTCACAAAAGTGGAAGTAGATCTACGGTCACCAATCTGTTAGAGTTTACTTGTCATGTTTTCAAAGCTTCTTCTAGTGGCTCTCGCACTGGTGTTATATATACTGATTTTAGCAAAGCGTTTAATTTGGTTAACCACAAATTACTTATCTTTAAACTTCAAGCCGCTGGCTTCCCTTCCCATTTAGTGAAATGGATAAGCTCTTATCTGCATAATAAGTCATTCAGGGTTTTGTTTAACTTCACCACTTCATATGAATTCCACGTTTCGTCAGGAGTACCTCAAGGTAGCCACTTAGGACCCATTTTATTTAATTATACATTAATGATATGCCTTCGGTGATTAAATCCAGCCAGATCTTAATGTATGCTGATGATGTGAAACTGTTTTCTTCCTTTTCCTTAGAATCGCAATCACATCAGCTTCAACCTGACATAAATAAATTGGTGGCATGGTGCTCGTCAAATTATATGACACTAAACCTAAATAAATGTAAGAAGCTTTCTTTCTCTAGAAGGAAGTCATTCATAACCCATTATTTTATAGATTCGCACAAGCTGGAAGACGTTGAGTCATTCACAGACCTAGGCGTCCTCTTTGACCGTAGGTTACGTTTTAACTTGCACGTTGAGTTCTCGTTAAGCAAAGCTAGGTCCGCTCTTGGTTTCATCAAGAGGTGGCCCAAAGAGCTTGATGATCCGTATATTACCAAAAGGCTATATACGTGTTTGCTTAGACCTATGCTTGAGTATGCTTCTGCTGTGTGGTCTCATTCATATAGGTGCTATGTAGATTCAATTGAATCTATTCAAAACCAATTCCTGTTGTTTGCTCTTAGGAATTTGGTTTGGGATCCGTCTGCTTCTCTTCTCCCCTATGAAAATAGGTTGCTTCTTTTGTCCTTACCGTCTCTTGAAAAACGTAGATTTGTTCTTGGCGTTTGCTTCGCAATCAATGTAATAAACGGCGTTATTGACTCGCCATCATTACTAGGAGAACTAAGTTTTAATGTTCCTAACCGCTTCTCTAGGCACTTTACCTTGGTTCAGGTTAGTCAGTGTAAATATAATTATGAGCTGTTTAACCGGCTCAGAGTTGTTTGCAAGAACCTAAATAACGTCTATCACCTTTTTTCGTTATCGGACACTTTAAAGTCCATTAAAACAACATTGCATAATACACGAGATTTGCCAATGTCGTACTTAAACTAGCCCTTAACCCTAAAAAGTCACTATGATTCGAAAATTAATTGTTGTTAACGATTATCGGTTGCCAAGCTTATGCATGTTTGCGATGGCTTAGGGTTTCTGTGCTAATTGTGGACATGCTTTTTTTTCCGTTTTATTGCACTTTTACTAAGTTTTAATAATAAATAATTTAAGATTTACTTTAAGAGTCATTTGAACTCGACTGTCATTTGCTTTAGTTGAGTTTCTGTATAAGTGGAATAAATAAATAAATAAATTAACGATATAAATAAATAAACTAACGAAGACTAAACCCTGAGCGTATTGTAACACGCTCTTTTACAGTTGCGATCACCATCGCTGTCCCGTTTAATTGTGTGTCTTGCCTGCACCTGTTACAAGCGCACTTTACAATGTATTTGCTATAATAGCAATGTTTACTTGTGTACATGTTATCATAATGTTCTTACGTCCATCTTATTATTAATGCTTTCTAAGGTACCAAATTGTATGATCGAACATGTATAGAGCCGTTAATCCTTCCTTAACAGGACGATTCAAGGTGCCAGCTATGACCGTGAATAGAAACCATTTCAGACAATTGCATGATTTTGCAAACCACAAGACCGTTACGTATGTGCCTTTATATGATATGTACCAGTGAAGCATATATATTGAAACTATGGTTCTGTAAATATTAAAATATGTAACCGTTAGTCCCTAATTAGTGAAAATCGTTCGATCAGCTACTATTTCTGCAAGCACAAATATCGTTATAAACCGACATATGTTTCGAAGCAAAAAAAATACTTATAGTAATATAAGAATAAAGCATGTTCCATAGTTCTAATACAATTTTTATAAATAACCGTAGTTAGTGCAGAGGCAAATACGAATATCACAGAGAGGATATTTTAGCCCAACTCTATTTCATCCCTACGCAAGGGGGATGAGAGGAACCTATACTTTCATATGTAACTTAGCACCCGATCGGGCAGACTGACCAACTACTTTTGAAATTTGATGAGTTACGTGTGAGGGATATTGCGGACTATGGACGGACAATTACGCAGACAGAATTGTTATTGGTAAGGGAGCAAAACGCTTCCTTACCTTTAATCTAAAGCATGACACTGTACTGCAAGAACAGGTTTCAACTTCCTTCTATGGAATCCGTATCTGTTTATTTTCTTTTTTCACATTAAAATTAGCGTATAGGTTAATTATAGTGCATATATACATACGTATATCCATACGGGACAAGCAATTAATTTTAATTAGAGGATCTTTAGAGTAAAATCTTCCACAATCATCAAAATTTCGGGATTTAATTATTATTGTTATTTTTACGCTAATTAACATTCAATAGTCCTTTTTTTATTTATTCTTAAGCTCAGATTATTTTGGAGGAGATGTTAATCCGACCAGCACTTTATTCACAAGTTCAATTAATTCAAATTTGTCATAAAATTTAAATTTTAAATTCACTTTTAATAATTTGATGGAAACCATTATCAAATTAAAAATGTCCTTTAGGTGCACACGTAGATTTTCAATTCTTATCCTGAATTATTGCAAGGACAAGGTCGACCTGAATTTATTGTGCAAGAACATTTTAACTACAGGAATTGATTTCGATGTTTGCTGAATTATTTCATTTATGTGAAATATTACCAGTCAACTTCTTCTTCAGTTCTTTTCTCTCCGCTATCATCAACGACCACCTTCTCCCGTTCCAAAAATTGGCTTTTCTGGTGTGCGAGCTTCATAATCATTTTTTCGGTGGAGGGTTGCATTGTTGTTTTAACAACAATGAAACGGAACATAATTGTGAAAGACAAAAAAACACCGTTCGGTTAATCTGTTTGTCTGAGGAAGAAGGGTTGTATGGTTGGTATGCAATAGATGTAAAAGTTATTTATTACAAGCGTCCGAAGTTAATTGAGGACCATTATCTGTCACAAACATTCACTGTAGGCAAAGGAATCGCACTGAATGGAAAATTGGACCGCGAAAAATTTCCGTCCGATTAAATGTTTCGGCCAAGTTTTATATTGCTTAGGTCGAGCACGGTGTTTCATTTTAAAAATATCATATTTTGAAGCTAAGCTTTGAATGTCATTATCAATGTTTCATCTTAATAATGCTTCCGTGAATATCATGTAAAAGAGATAAGCCTTTATTTTTCAATACTACTCGGACAAGATCAGTATGCGCGAAATGATCCATTGTTACATCATATTTACTTATAAAAGCCAAATTTTTACGTAGTTGTAAAATCTAAATATTGTGCAATGTGCGAGCGCTTTCATGTTTAAATTTAACCTAAGTACTTGAAATCCTAAACCTGTTGCAGCGCTTGTAAAGAAAACAAAACTTTTTTTAAATCAGAGACCAATTTCCATTGTGGACTTATAGATTATTTTAGGTAATTAACATTTAAGGTAAGGTCTTTTGATTTTTTCATGTTAATCGAACGAGAATTGTAGAGCAATTGTTCCAGCGATAATCATTATAATTATTAAAAGGGCGTATGCATGTATAAAAAGACAACGTTAATCAATTTCTAAAATGAAGAACAACAATGATTTTGACCAGGCCTTTTAAAAACAAGCACATGCTCACAATTAGTTAGAAAGAATTTTTCTCCATATTGTCTTGCTTTTAATTGGTTTGGCTTTTTTTTGTAATATTTTTGGAGTTTCAGGATATATAAAAATTTCGAGTTTCACCCAGGCCAACCAAAAGCCAAAAAAAAGAACGCCGAAAACCGTCGAACTCAAGCTAGTTCGCAAACTTAATAAATTCGGCAATGCACGAATGTATTCTCTGCAAGAAAGAAATTGTTAAGCCACAACCATACATTACAAAATGTAAGAAGTTACACTTATGCTCTAGTCTTACTTTAGAATTAAGGGAGCATTATTGGAAATATAATGCTTAAGCTTAAGTCGCAGTAAGGGGAAATATTTTAAAGGGCAATTTAGAAGCAACATCGCTAAATACGACTAGTTTAAATGAAAGAAAAGAGGTGTTTATGTTTTGACAGTTCAAATGAGCAATGCGAAAAGGTTATTATTAAAAGACATCAAAATGTGATATACGATTTGATCGTTCTAACGTTTTATGAGGAGCTTTTCAATATATAGGTAATGTTAGTGCACTTACAGAACTAAGGACATGTAAACGTGTCATACAAATAAAATAAATAAATAACCTTTAGAAATCTGATTTAATAAACAACAAGCAGCTTAAATATTTCATTTATAAATTCCAACAAATGAAATGAGAAAGAAAAAAAGACGAAATTTAAATTTTAGCTAAAACAGCCTAAGTTAAGAAGTGAAACATTGTCATATCGACTTGTGTTCTGAGTAGTGCGTGTTTTTTTTTACGTCTGCAATTTTTCAGTTGTTTTGATGTTTTTGTGGTGTGCATTTAGTTCGTGTCTTTTCAGTGTTTTTTTTGCTAAAACTGATTATCGCGAATACCGTAGGTGATTTTGAAACATTTGACATTATCCTCAGTAGTTCCCAAACTTTTTCAAATGAGTGGCTATTGCACAAATAACTAAATAATAGACAACTATAAGGCATAATGACCCCGGGGCCGCCAGATAAAAAACTCGAACAGATTCCATCTATTAGCTGACACATCCCCCAAAGAAAAAAAAATTAAAAATTCGGACTTTCCAGTGCTGTCAATCAATGACGTCGCACCTATTGACAAAAAGTATATCGTTATTTCTTCAACTGACGCTAGCGTAACAATTACTCAATGACTTGTTTTGCTATAAAACAAGCCTTAGATTGCATTACAACATCCATAGACTCTATATCGATTCTACGCGATGGGAATTTACTTGCTCTCGCTGGGAAACCACACGCAAACGAAAAACTCATAAAGTCGAAATCATTAGCTAATTTATGTACTATTTCCGCTAAACTGCCTAAAAAACTGAACTCAGTTAGAGGGGTAATTTATGCCCCGTGCTCAAAGCATGTGCCGGAAGATCGCGAAATGGTCAAGGAGTAACTGATATCTATAAATTCACGAAACTAAATGACGACGGAAAAACTCGCTCTCTTACAGGAAGGATTATTTTGACTTTTGACCGCTACCGGTTACCGCGAATAGTTGATGTGGCGTGGTATATATGTAAAATGGAACTCTTCATTCCAAATCCAATGAGGTGCAAAATCTGCCAACGCCTGGGCCATACGGCAAAAAGATGCACCAGTGCTTCATCATGTGCTAACTGTGGTCTTCCTCCACATGCTGAAAGCTGTACACGTAGTTTCTGCATAAATGGCAATGGTCAACACTCGGCGTTAGACAAACAATGCCCACATTTTATACAAATGCGGGAAATTCTAAAAATCAAAACAGAAAATTATTGTAGCATGGGCAAAGTACTACGCAAATGCCGGGAAATAAATCCATCTGGAGCCCAAAGGATTAGTAAAAGTAATACCTTCGCTGCTGCTGCCTCGCAAATCGTGCCTAATAAGCCTTTAACTCCAACTCCTTCCTATGAAAAACCTGTTCTACCATCAATCAAAAGTCATATCCATCACCAGCCAAAGATAATATTGAAAAAATAAAAGCAACAGCAAACATCGAAAAAACTAAAACAACAACAAGTATCCTACAATCTAATAAACTAAATTCACCACAATCACCACCTCTCAACTCTAGTCAACAAATTACAAATTGTAATGAATCCAATCTTCAATCCCTTAATCAACCGTCAATTTCAAATTAATCACGTGTGCCCACTCGTTGGACTTCAAATGTACGCAACCACCTAAGTACAGACTATTCTGCTGGTAAGAACAAATTATTCACGCAAAATTCCTATAGCGACCTTCCCGACGGAGTCGATGACATGGAAGCTTAACCCTCCTACCACTTCGTTTCCATGTCACTGCAATCAAATAAAGTTTTTAAAATTCTACAATGGAACATTAAAGGACTTATTAATAATTTTGATGAACTCAGTTCACTCATTAATGATTTTAATCCAACCTTTATATCCCTTCAAGAAACCCATTGTAGAATCTCTTTTAATCCTATTCCACCGAAATCATATACTGGATACTTCACGAATGCTAATCAAAATTCATATTCCAAACAAGAAATTGGTGTTTTTATAAAATCAAACATACCTCACAAACGCATAAATTTTAGCTCAAACATACAAGCCGTAACCATACAAATAATGTTATATATAAGATTTACAGCGCTTTCGCTGTATATCCCACCTTCGCAATCGTTTTCTCAGCAAGAACTCTACAATTTATTCTCCATAATTTCCCCCCATTAATTATATGCGGCGACTTTAATAGCTGGAATACCATTTAGAACTTAACAGGGAACAACACTCGTGGTACTGTTTTAGAAAAAGCCTTCCTTCAAAGCAACCTTTACATTTTAAATGATGAAAACCAACGCACTTTTCAACTCATCACACCTTTTCGTATATGCATTTAACATGTTGCTCTCCGTCACTTATGCCTTTGGTTTCCTGGTCTATTTGTGATGGTCTACATTAATAGTGATCACTTCCCAATCATAATCGATCTTAACCTTTCAAAGTCGTCCGTTACTCCAGCAAAACAGGCCAAATTCCTCGTAGAAAAAGCGGATTGGATCTAATACCCCAAAGAGGTCGAGTCATATCTGAATTCAAAGCCTTTTAACGGAACTGCAACCGTAATGTTGCTATTATGTCTAAAGCGATTCGCATGGCTGCACATCTCTCTATTCCCCAATCCAGCAGCTTTTTTAGATGAGCTAGGTTTCCTTGGTGGAACACCACGCTTTCGTTATTGAGGAAAAATAAAATGGATCTATGGCACCGTTTTAAGAGATGTCCCCATCATGATCATTTGTTATTACACAAAAAGGCCAATGCCCTATTCAGGAAGGATTTACGAAAATCAAAGGCACTTAGTTTCGAACTTTTTCGAAAAGAATTTACAGAAATATATCAATGAAAATTCTCTGGAACAAAATCAACAGACTCCAACTTCTCTTTCAAATAATATTGACCTGGAAAATTGCATATCTACCTTAGAACTTTCAAGTTGTCTCTCCAATTTGAAGGTGAGGACACCTGGGCTAGATCGCATCTCATACCAAATAAATAATACCAATAAACGTGCAGACGCTCCATATTCGCGGGTTCACGTTTTCCAACAATTATCGTTGGAAAACACACTGTCTTCGGTTAAAAAATTCTATTTTAATAAGGGTGAATTTCATACAGGACGTTGCATGGAAAAGCCACGCACACATTAACACGATTGCCTATCTTACCAAAATGCTTGTTTTAAGCAAGATTGACTACGGTTTGATAATTTATGGCAATAGCTGCAAATCTAATATCAACATTCTTAAACCGGTTTATCACCAAGCCCTCAGAGCAAGTTGTTATGCTTTTCGGACGACGCCCATAAATAATATTATAATTGAAACTGGTCTCCCAACTTTAGAAAATAGACTTTATGAATTAAAAGCTAAAATAGTCCCCAAGCTTCTTAATTCAAACAAATTCACTCTCGGTGATGACGCGAGAAAGATTATTATTGCGAAGAAAATTCCAAAGTTACCGTTTGCAATTGACTATTGTTTGTACGTCGCAAAGGAATTGGACATCCCCTTAAAAATTTTCCTCTATTTTGGTGTTAAACCACCATGGATTTTGAAAGACTGCTCTTTTGACATATCGCTGTCTATGCACAAGAAAGAAGATACTCCAAATTACGTGTTGAGGAATCTAATAGCTGAAAAAACCCAAGTACTGGAGGATACCGGCTGGAATCTTTAATACACAGACGGCTCCAAATCTTCTGGTCTGCCTCCTGCTTGTGCCGTGGTAGATGCTTCAGGACAGGTTCTTCTCAATCACATATTTCACGAAAGTACTTCAACTTTCACAGCCGAAGCAAGAGCTGTCCTTTACGCTGCGAACCTTGCCCATAAAAACAAACTCAAAGCCGTCATTGTTACTGACAGTTTGTCAGCATTACACGCTATTCGGAACCCTTGGACTTCGAGATGGAGCACCATCAACAAATTAAGGAATATAATTACACCACCCGGCGGAAAAATTAAAATGTTATGGCAGCTAAGTATGCTGCTTCTGCACCTCTAATTATGGATGATGTCATGGAAAAATTGGATCTTCAAAGATACATTGGAGGAAAAGTTAAAGAGAAAGTTACAGAAGGAAATCTACAATACCATCATCAACACTATTCTTCTATTAATCCTCAATTAATTCCACCTTTATATCCAACAAATGTCGAGAAAATCAAGATCCAAACATTTTCGAGAATTCGCCTTGGGCATACAATTGCAACCCACCAATGGATCTTGAAGAAGTCTCCGCCCCCAACCTGCAGTTGTGGACAAATTCATACTATAAAGCACATTCTCAGTGACTACCTTATCTCTTTCTTGGCTAGAGGTATTGCATTTGGAACGACTAACCCGTTCAACATTCTAAAATCAGCTTCAGAACAGAATATCAATTCAATATATTACTTCATTAAAACTACTAGGCTAAATATCTAATGTACATATTTATAAATTAGAGCCGATAGCCTGCGTTGCTAGTGCTCAATATCTTTTTTTTAGTCTAAAAATTTATTTCATTAGTCTAAAATTTTAATAATAATAATAATAATAAGAAGGGAACACATAATTTTTGTGCTGAAATTTTAAAATAAGTACTGATACAAAAAACGAAAATGAAAAAAAATACAAATGTGCTGATTCATAAACCTGATAAGTTGAAATTGCGGATTCGGATTTATTATATTTCCATCGTTTATGGAAAAAGTTACCTCGAGATTTTTTTGCTTTTTAACAATTTTCGACATATACAATCCATCTTCCTGAACAGTAAAATCTGGCGTTCATTGACATAGAACCACCGGTAACATCATATAGCTTTAGAGTGCATCCTTTAATAACGTATTGTTGAATTTAACAACGAGGCTTCTGCTTTCTTAATAAGAAATATGTCTTGATATCATTCGGCGATATATTGAGGTTGAGAGGAGACTCGATTTTTACGATAACAACATCTACGTTGTCGAACAAAGCACGCAAACCCGAAACAATGATGTCAGGCCTGTGAAGGCTTTTTGTGACGATACTATCAACTACTTCTATTAGAGACAGTGTGCTATGTAAGTGACATGCGGGCGTTATGATTTTCTTGTATCGTTTTAAGTCAACATATTCGTCAACAGTTTGACAATGTGCTTTAAACTTCGCTTCAAAATTATCATTGATATGATTGATGACACATTGTAGTTGATTTTTTCCTTTCGGAATTCCAAGCAATCATTAAGGTCTCGATTTCTATGAATTGGATGGTGATCATCAGTAGCAATATTTGAATATTTCTTAGGAATGCTTCAAATTCTTTTAAATCCTTAGACGGCTTTAATTCAATTACACCTTTTATTTCAAACTCATCGATTAGTATGGTAGGATACAAGAAAAAAAATTGTTCAACTAATTTTTGGAGAATACCTGTTGCACTGTGGAATATTTATATCCATAATCTTCTTCCATTCTTCATCAAGCTCAATTTTAAAATGTGATTCTTTTTAATCTATTTTTGAGAAGCATTTTTCGTAGCGAACAGTGTGAAACAACATATTCCTAGGTGGTAACGGATGTTGATCAATATCAGTTTGCTCATTGGCAGATTCTCCAAAATCTCCAAGGATACGTAATGAACTACTACGTTTGCTTACAAGAACAATGGAAGACGCTCAATTGTTGCGGGATATCTTTTGAGCCACCAAAAATTCAAATTCTTCTACAAATTTTGGCAACTGCGCAAAAGGTACGAATCTGGCTCTAAAAAAATCAACAATTGTTAATATTACTTCCTTGGTCATTTGTTCGCATTTCATTTTCAATTTTGGAATTCAATGTTGACCGAGCCCATGGAGTAATCTTTTTACCACGCGTCATTTAGGCGTACTCATATTTACCAAAGTTTCTATATTTGTGATTGAGGTCGAAGCATCGGAATCTATTTGAAATTTAATAATTTTTTTAAAAGTTTTGCAATCTATAAGAGTTTTTTATTTTTGTGTTTTCCCAGCATCAGCTGTACTCCCTTTACTTTTTTCCTTTTTGCTGCTGATATAAACATACAGGTGCAATTTGAGATTGTTTGGCGTACTTATACTAAATGGCCTTTCTGAGTTTGCATTTGTCTCGACCCTGTGATTTAATAATGCATACTCTCCTGGATGCTGTTGTAATAGCATCGTGCGGTGTGCGGACTATATTGTGACCGCGAACCGTGTCATTAGTAAAATTTTTACAACGTTGCGCAGCGGTGGAATTAAACACAGATTGCCTAGCTTTTCCGCGAAGATCTGCTACACAATTTTTACACGACTGGTGCAACTAAGTGTTGTTTTGGAAAAAATATCTGACATTTTCGAGATTAACTCAAAAAAAGTTTAGTCTTTCAAGTCCGCATTTCCAAATAAAACTTTTTGGAATTCAAAAAATTGCGCCCCTATCCACGATAAGAAAGACCATTACTTCTTTTCCGTATAAGTTATTCTGTATGTGCTTTTATTATTATTATTTGCGTGGGGATCCGCGGAAAATCTATTGTACCCGCCCGTGACCCTAGCCATCCAGTGTTAGGATTTATATCAATACCGCCATCTTCTTTGGTTCGGAGCACCATGGCTTGTCCGGCGTTATAAAATCTTCTCCAAACACAAGGTGTATGATTCCGCAGATGGTGTCAAATTTACATAGAATGTGATCGGACATTTCATTCGTGCCTTGGAAGAATCTGCATGAATCGGCATCGGCCATATCCAATTTTCTCAATTCGTATCGGATGTCACCATGTTCTGTAGGTCGGTTGTTCTTAGCCCCAATAGTTTATTTGGCATGTCGGATGATTTCATGACTCTTTTTGCTTGTCCTTGTCGCGCACTCTGCCCCTTAGGATACCAGCTAATTAATATAGCTTCTTGGTACGGCAGAGACAGGTTAGGGACCTGTCATTAACGCTCGGACCCGCTTGTTGTCTTTCGTTGCCCTCAAAGTGACCAGGTACCCATGTTAGTGCTTGCCTAGCTCATTCGATGTGTGAAGGTATTTTAACACAAGCCTCGATGCTACCATTTGCCTTTTTAAGACTTGAAGACAAATCAATTCTCTCTCCTTTTCTTAGGCATTCAGAGGCGCATGTGGGGATTGCGTAGACTTCTGCTTAGAATATGGACTTTCTCTGTTGCTTGCCCGTTCCAAGCCGATCTCGGCGCTACAGTCTGAACTGGTGCGACAGTACTAGCTTTGCGGCACAATGGTCTTGATCTTGACAAAAGATCCGTCCATGAAATTTCTCAATACCTACAGGCGGCTATTAAAATTTGGCGACAGCCTAAGTGCGCTCAGTCAACTTTCTCCAGCTTTGTAGGTGTAATGCCCTGCGGCAGCGGTTCTAGGGCATTTAAAGGAGCAGAATTTCATCGCACCGGTCATACCAACGAAAGCAAGCTGTTGGGTTTTGCTTTGTGCCGCCGCTGCTGTTTTTTGGTTTACGTTAGGCTACCAGCCCAAAACAGCATAGGCTAACGTAGGAAGAATTATGGTTGTATAAGACCTGTACTGGAGCATATACCCCATGTTTTACTACGCCTAGGCAGACAAAGACTGCACTGGTCGCCTTTTCGGTTAACTGTGTTAAACAATAAATACAGATTTATCAAAATGGACCTATGCAATTCATCTCATTTGAATAGTCAAGGACAATATCATGTTAATCGACGTTGCTTAACATTAATTTTCTCGTTTTCAAGAAAGAAGGAGCGTCTTTTGCGGATTAATGTGTAACCCTTTATCCTAGCACCACTTGCGTGCTATGCGTAGGGCTTTTTGCATGCGTTCAGTAACTGTTTGTTCATCTCATCCCACCAAGTAAATTGCCAAATCGTTTGCATAACCCAGGGTTTTGAGTCCAAGGTCACTAGCAGTTCATCTATAACTACGATCCAAATCGGAGAAAAAACACGGCTGCTTGGGGCACCCTTTATTGGCCCAGATAGTTAAGCACGTCTCTGCTATCTCCGAAGTAACGAGTCTGAGATTCAGTGTATTGACTATCCAGTTGATAATTAGTTTTGTAATGTTTTTTTCCCCAAAACTCGTTCTATAGCCTCGTACGATGTATTATCGAAGGTCCCTGTTGAAAAATTTTCTGACCTGGGATCTAGACTTCTGAAGTCTCTGATTCCACCGCAATGCGTCCACTAAGACTTTTTAGGCTTTAGAGGACAGCTTTCTTGGGAGGCCTCTTATATGTTTGAACAGAGACTCTGCCCTTCAAATTCAATACCGTCCGCACTGGGGCGATGCGGAGAGCTGCTCATATTTTCGGAGAGGAGAAAACGAAACAACTCCCCTTTGTACATTTGGGATCTCTATAGTTCTGGCATGGCACGGTACCAGTCACAATGGCCAAGTATATACGTACGTTGATGGTCCGACAAAGTAATCTTCCTGGATACGTATCATCCCAAAATGGAGGAACTTAGGTAGGAGCTCTTGCGCGTGAGATCTCGCCCCTCCTCCGCAATTACATTTCTAAAATTTGGTGCCCTCCCTCGATTTAAAATAATTAAATTGTTTCCTAAGAAGTATTTAAGAAAGCACTCGCTTCCGAAACTATCATTTGAACTGCCCCAAACTGTATGGGGTGGTATATCATCACAGCTAATTAGTCCAGTCTGCTGAGTGTAGTACTGAATAAGGCTTAGTCCCACGGGTGTGAGTACCCCTTCGTTGAGAACCCCGAAGGTTTACCACTGATTAGTACTAGTTACCATCGAGAAATGGACCCGCCACGTCCCCATCGCCCTTTGTGAACCTCCTGCTAAAAACTGAAGTGGCGGATTCAGCATGCTAAAAAATCCACTTGAATTCACTTGAACCGAAACAAAAGCTGACAACTTGTCCGTTTTTGTTCAGCACAGCTTGCGAAGATTCAACCGCTGCCAGAGTTAGGGCCGTAGTGTTCCTTGTAATATCCTTCTGCAGTATCTTTCGACAATCAATGTCTAATCCCTTATTCTGGCCCTCCAATTATATCTTATAATGTCCGAAGGCACGACATTTTCGCCTTCGGAAAAATAACCGACGATTACTTGCGGCTGAAGTAACTCTTCCTCAGAGAAGTCTTTAAGAGCGGCGCCCCTTAGGTGCTCTCCTAAGTAACTTGGGTTGAGAGCTGAGTAGAGCGTTTTGCTTCTCAGTGGGTATGTATCCTTCGGAAATGGCAAAGTCATCAATTTCCTCTGTTTTGGTATTTCTTTCTGCACAGTTATATCTGAATTAGATTAGAAAAGGTATTCAGTCGAGACAAAGGCCTTTTATCTTGAAGAGGCGATTTTTCTTCCCCAGAGATCGCCAGGTGTCTGAAGAAACCGTTGGAAGACACGCTCACGTAGTGCCATTCGTCCGGTACGGTACGTGTGGCACTCGCGATTACGGGTTATATCTAGATTGCCTCTTTAAATCCGTCGTGTTCTATTAAAGGAATAGTGGCGCCTTTAGAAGGATACAACACTCGTGGTGTGTATCATGGTCTAAATGGATGTTATGCTCGTGCAGCCCTAAGGCAGAGGTATTCGCATTCATCTGCCGAGTCTTATGGGTACATTCCAACTGTCGTCCGGTGGTCATTATTCCTATTGAAGAGAGGCGAAAAGTGCCACACACCTCGCTTCGTATGCACTAACATGTTGTTGTAATTGTAACAAAGAAGAATTTCAATTTTGAATTTTAAAAGAGCATTAGATTCGAGCGTTTGTTGTAAGACGTTTCGCTTAGCTCTTAATTATGACTGGCAGACATTTTAACACAGAAATGTGAAAATTTTGATCTTGCAGTTTCAGATGATGAATAAGCGATAAACGACACAGAATGGAATAAATTTTCTTTTTGCCCTCTTTGTTTACATCAATTCCATCATGAAATGTTAGCAATTGTTTAATATGTGCTGGTAAAACATCACCGGCTTAATCAATTGAGGACCATTTTTGAATTATGAAACCTCCTTTCTGTAATAAGTATATAACTTCCTGTCGTACTTTAATTGATTGATCAATAGAACAACCGCTAGGGATTATGTAGTCAAAGTAAAAAGCCCGTTTTGCAATCTCATAAGCCAAAGACAAGGAGTTTCGTTTGTTAACCGAATTTTATAAACATTTTATTTATAAAGAAAACCCCGAGTGAAAATATAGGAGAGATGATATTGCGGCAATCATTGTTGATGATGATGTACATATTAAAGATGCTATAGTTGACTTTCCTATTGTACAGACTGTTAATATCACTATAACTTTATAAAGGCCATATTATTACGAGATACGATGATGTATGATTGATTTGCCATTACACACACTCCAAAGTTTTCTATTTTAAGTTAGTGACCAAATGTTTGGTAATATCATCACTGGTATGTACACGATCGAATATAACCACCATTAATTTTTTTTTTTTTTAATTTTGATAAACATTTCTTCTGCGGGATATACCATGCATACGAATTAGTTTCAGTGTAAATGGATCTTTAATGTATCTTACAATCATTGAAGCTGAACATAACAAAATTCAAACGCAGCCCTAATTTATTTAATCCTTTTTGTGCGGTTTATTCGGGCTATGAACTATTCGCTATTCTCATAAATCTTTTCATTACGAGATTGTGTTTGAAATAAAATGGAGCATGTTTTATATGTATATTTACAATTTTGATATCACTATTTAAAATGTGACGGCAAACACAAGTCTTTAATTGTATTGTTACGAGCAAATTCATTCGTATAAGATTGTCTTTATGTAGCTTTGAGTATAAAGCAAAAAGATTTTTTTCATATAATGTTTTCCTTGTCATTTTATATGCCTTCTTATATTAAATACACATATATAATTCGCATCCACTCGTTCGTACATTTATCTTTAGTTTGCATCCATTAAATTTATCAAAATAGGATATCAATAATAGTAATTTTTACATATTTCTACTCGCAGAAATATTTTATTATTGTTTATGCATTCTTTTGTTCCGATTAACTTACATTTCTTTTCTATTGGTATAATTCTCCTTCTTCGCAGAAAAAGGTATTTAAAAGTTTTACTTCTATTTTCTTTTCTTTAAAAACGTGTATTAATCTCAACATCTCTAACATCATTCTCCGAGGGCCATTTTCTCTTTTTTCATTTTTCACTCTCTTTCAGGCATACCACTATTTCAGTACTGCCAATTGATTTTGCAGCCTGTCATTGCTCGTATTTGAATTTAACAACCCTACAAGCTACTGTGTTGTGTTTGTAACATGTGTTAGTATTTACGAAAACATAAAGAAAAAAGTGTTTCTACTTACAATATAAGGAGATGTTCTGGTGTATATATCTTGAATGGAAAGCTCTAATTAGGACATAATTTCTTCATGAAGGTCCACTTAAAAAAAAAAAAATTAAGTAATTAGAAGAAAACATTTTTTAAATCATAATTATTTACAAATTATAAAGTTCTTGGCTAAAAAAATATATATATATATATTATATATCTATGGTACTCAAGGTTAATTATTATTACGGCAACGACAAGATCTTAGTATACTTCATCACATTTTCTCAGTTATTTCATTCCGTACTTATTTAATCCCATATTATTATTTTTTCCGATTTTACCACATAGTGTGTGTTTTTTGTAAGCAAAGGTGACCATCTACTTGCTGCCTGCTTTTCTTGCCTTGTGAAAATATTGGAACCTATAAGGTGAATTTCGCCTTAATCACACTTAATTGAGTTGACTTTTTACAGTTGTGTTGACTTAACTCAGTTAAAATAAATTACCACTCGAATTCAATGCACTCTTAGAAGTAAATCTTATGCAACTTGTTATTAAAATCTAGAGTAAAGTATACAGAAGAAATAAACAAAAAAAAAACTAATAATAATTCGTGCATAAATAAATAAATAAAAAAACCATGTGCACAACTAGCAGAGCGGCGCACGCACAGCCAGTACAGAACCAAGTTGCAAGTTGCTATTGCAAACATGCAAAAGCTTGACAACCGATACCAGTAACCAACACCAGTTAACTTTAGAATCATGGTAAGATATTAAGATCGCAAGTTAGTTTAAATACGCTACATACAAATCGCGCATATTAAGCATAGTTGCTTAACAATAACGCCCCAGTTTTACAGAAAACGTATGTATATATTGTTTATCACGAACCACTAGACTTGTACAATAATTGAGTTAGAATATTTTAACAAGTTATTTCTCTGTTTTTATAATAGCTACCATTAAAATATTGCAAACGAGTAAATACAAACACCTGCTTTCATGACTTTTCTATAGTTGAATTTTTTAGCAAAGCAAGAATGGAATTTCAATTCTCTATTTTTTATACTCACTATTGGAGAGGAGGTTTAATCACAATGTGTGAAACTCCCAGAAGGAAGTTTCAGAGCACAAGCCCGCAGTGAAGCGTAAATTGAGCGCAACTTCCTTTTCCTAAACAAAATTTTGGGGGTGTTTGCTCATTACTCACAAATTATAATAAATAGAAGGCGGAAATTTTACACACTTACTTCACGAAAAATTCTGCTATTTATACGCAAAAAAGGAAAAAATCGGCCGATATCCACACAAAGTTACGGCTGATTAAATTTTCTTTTTTTCAATTTTTTGATGTTTGTAACGTCCACGAACAAATTCAGGGAGGGTATCTGTCGGTCTGCGTTTACCAGAAATGCCACAGTAACGGCATGCCGTTATGCGACATCGCATGGTTTTACTGTTTTTGAAAAATAGCAGCTAGCCGCTAGCTATGCAAAAGCAAAGAAAAAAGAGTAAAATCATGCGAAAGGAATTTTTGGTGGTGGTTTTGCTGTAGAATGCTGATCGTTTTTTCGAGGAATCGAAGTTGAACTATCCAAGCGAGCGGTCGAAAGAAAGATGAGCAAGAAAGTTTAAAGGAAAATTAATCAGAACTCTTATAATACTAAGTAAAAAATTGCTTGTATAGTTTCTCAACAAAAAATGAATAAATTTAAGAAATATTCTTGGGCGTGTGGTTGGAAAAACCTATTCCTAAAGCAATCCATTTCAATGGTCATAGAAAAATTATGGTTGAATTAAATCGGGAATTCGACAGGAGAAGTACAAACCTCCCAATTGAATGTAAATGCCGGAAAAAAGTAAATTTTGTTTGGTTTGTTAAATGAAAATAGATTTACAGAAAAAAAAAGAAACGAAGGCACATATATATATATATATATATAGATGTTAACGAAAGCAGCAAGCAATATAGAAAAACTAAACGAAAGTTGTTTGACAAAAATTGACAAAAAAAAAAAAAACAATCGAACGAAAGAAAAAACACAAAAAAGGAAAAAGAAAACCCAGAAATAGCAGCGAAGGATTGTGTATTAAAAAAGTTCATCAAATTTAATAATTTGCTAAATAATTGGTAGTAAAATGGTAATCAATAGATTTCGTCTGCTTTCAAGTTAGAAGTGTTATTAATTACAACTAAAAATGTTCAGATTTTAATATTTCAACTACAACTAACTTATTGGTATAATGATGTCTGTTTAATAAAAAAGAAAAGAAAAAAAAAAGAAAAAACGAACAGTAACTTTGAGAAGAATTGAAAAGTATGACAAAAATATGGCGTCGTGATAGGCAATAAAATGATTTTGTTGAAATAAGCCTATTGTTAATAAAGAAACAAAGAAATGAGAAATAACATTGAGAAAGTTTGTAAAGTACAACCAATATAATGTATCGTAATATGAAATAAACGGCGTTGATTGGAATAAGTTTTATTTAAAGCCTTCCGTGGTTATTATTAATACGTAAAAACGTGAGTGTTAGACAAATTTTGCAAAAACGATGCGAGCATAGACATATGAAGGCATATATTTGGTTCAGCAAAGTGCGAAGTCAAACGCGTAAAGAAAAAAAAGGAAAACTTTGTTACTGCAAGAGTATAAATTTATATGCTGTAAATAAAAGAAAATAGGACACTTTTTAGGAAGGGATCAGGTCGTCGTATTTATACGCCAAAATATATGTATATAAGGAAGCCTACAATCCGTTCAGTGACGCATTTATTCCATCAAACATCAATCCTTTTTCAACAGCAGCAACCTGCCCGACCAATCCACAAACCAACGAAGGCAACAACGCAGAATCCGGGCACACCTATCATCAACGCCAGGTTGGAAACCGCACAGAATCATAGAAATAAAGGCGCGGTGAGGGGACGTTGGGCAGTTATTGATGGACGGAGAAGGGACCAACGGACAGAGTACAGGAAGGAGAGCTTAATATACGCACAATAGAAATATACAAAAAAATTTATTTATTAGTTTTTTCTATTGTTTTTTTTATTTGTAATGAGGCACTACGGGCCGAGGCCAACGGCTCTCCCGACCCAGGGCTACCAAGCCACATTACAAGTTTTATGCTTATTAATCACTAGATAAACATATAGAACGTTTAAAATTATTTGGTACATTTCGAACGAAGATATATTGTCTGTCGCGTTAGTTCTAAACTAAATATAGTGGACATGGTGACGTAGTGGATTAATTTTTTCTTAATAATATGATCCAAATGAGTTTCAAATAAAAGGACTTGGAGAATAGATTGCGACAAGCCAAGTGCGTTAATTCTAAATTAGTTATTGTGGCTGTCACGAGATTCATTTTTCTGTTGCCTTTTTCGTGAAAAAATTGCATTGACCTCCTTATGACAATAAGTGAAGCCTACGTCCCCAAAGATGTTAATGGTGGTGGGTATGAGAGATTTGGCCACAGGGCAATATAAGTTTCTTACTTTTTTTTTATTAAGCTCAATGTCACATGTTTATACTCACACAAATAATCTCGTTGCACTAATAATTTCTCGTCCGTTTTTGCTCGCAGTTGTTTCACTTCTTCACGCGTCACTTATTAAATATGTTACGACCGTCAAAAAAAAAAAAACACAAATCGTCATAGAATATCACAAACCACTACAGAGTTGCAAATGCGACAGTTCCGAAGACATTTTGGCAAAACATAATATACCCGACTTATAAGAACGGCGATGCTAATGGCTCGACGAATTAGCGCAGCATTCGTTTATGAACACCGCTGCCATAATTTTTCAAACAAAGCTGCGTATCGAGCCCGCTGCTTTTTGCGCTGTATTTGGGCAATATATGGGTGGGACTTGATTTCAACAAATCAAGCGATTGCTTTTTGAGAAGCGGCTTAAGATTTAAAAAAGCAGTTTTAATAGAAAAGGTCACGGAAGATATACTGAAACAGAGAATTTAAAAGTGCTTAATATAACAATGAAGTGAAGAGACAACCGAGTTTCTTTTCCGGGCTGCCAAAGAATACGCCCAGTTACATGATATACAATGAGTCTGAAACCACAATTCTGTTGGGCTTATATGCAAAATATATGGTTAGAATATTCACCTTTGGAAATCACCGACTGAGTAACGGGCGAGTAACTTCCTGCAGAACCAACGGTAAAGCTTCCATGTGTAGAACAACTTGCCTAAAATATGACGTGCGGCTGCCCTTCTTAAAAAACGTACGTGTGTGGCGCAAACATTATTGTGTGATCAACATACAGATGACAATGTAAAGCAATTTAATGCGAACTGCTCGATATTATGGATTTGAGTGTAGCGTATTTTGCAATATACACCCTGGGGATAAATGAATTGATGGCAATTTTAAATAGCCAGAACTAGGCGCTACTGGCTGTACAAAAGGCAGAGAAATACGGAAACTTTAAAGACAACGAATATGTACAATTGTTAAGCAAAGCTTATCTTATTTGCTTTTAGTATGTTGAACGCATTAACTACTACTTCTACCAATATATTCAATACGTTGCTTTCGTTACGTTAGATGAGTTGGCGCTCTGACTTTGTAAATACGATACGGTACTGTAATGACCGACATTATGAATAGATTTGAACACAGAACTTGATACTCACGTAGCCCACTAATTGGTAATATTGTTGCACATGTATCCCTATAAAGTGTATAATTTTTAATAATTTCAACTCCCACACAATTTATGTGTGATCGTATTAACGATAGAATATATCATCAGTTTTCACTTTGATCTAATTTGCTTTTTAATTTGTATAAAATTCGAACTCCTGAAACTTTCGTTTTCAGAGGAATTGTGTGCAAATGTTATGATAGCTTGCTTTGTAATCTAATCCTCAGAAACTTGGCAAGAGCAAGTAAAAATAGGAATTTCTTGTGTTTTCCTTCCTAGCCTATGGAAAAGGGCCGTAATGGTCATCACAAAACATATGATCCGAGCCATGTTCTAGAATGCGTACCGCAAACGCATTAAGGAACGCCTCGACAAATTTTATAAATGTCTTAATATCGGCAGACTCGCAAGCACAGACACGATAACCAGACACGTAAAAATTCTTCCAGAATGTCTTAAAGAAATCCGAATAATATTGAACGTAAACTACAAGCGATTCACATCAACGCGCACAAGCACCGCGGATAAATATTTCCAGGAATTACGAGGAAGGATATTAGCCGTCACAAATAAAGAGGGATAAAAATGCACTTAAGTGGTTCCCTCCGCGAAACTATAGAACCACGTTACCTTACAACAACATAAACTTCCGCTACCATTATGCCACCAACATTAGCGGAGTTCCTCAAGACAGCTTCAAGTCTTATCCCCGACTTCGATGGCAAAATTAAAAACTTACAAAGCTTCATAGATGCATTAGAACTAATAGATTCTATCAAAGAAACATATGAAACAGCGACAATCGCACTAGTAAAAACCCAACTAAAATGCGTCGCAAGAAATATAATAAGTCAGGGAAACACATTGACACATATAAAGGTAATCAGTAGGGGTTTTGACAGCCAAAATTATGAACCTACAATAACGAAATAAAACAGCGAACCAATACACGAAACAGATAGAGTATCTAATTAAATCTCTGGAAGGAGCATACATTGCGGATGGACTGACAATTACGCTCGCTACCAAATATAGCACCCAGCAAGCCATTAAAAAAATGACACAAAACTACTCCTTAGATAAAGCCAAACTTATCATGAAAGCAGGAACTTTCAACAATATGAACGAGGCAATAAAAAAGTTAGTAAATAGTTGCACGGAAGCAACCAGCTATGGTAACACAATTTTTAATGGTGAAAACAAAGTAAACGTTCCCACCAATTACCGGGGATGTAATAGTGGACGTTGTAGCTACAGTGATAACTACCAACGCAGGCAACATACCAACAACCGCCGTAACAACAATAATAATAACAATGGAAGTCGGAATAATTACAATCACGCACGAGCAAAAAATCACCAAAACGTAAGAATAACACGTTCGGAAAACGACCGAATCCCGTTGAGCGAACAGGAAAAAAACGATATATCAATTTAACCTCAGCCTGAGTAACTTTATAGAAGTCAAGAACGCAGAAATAAACCACCCACTAACCCTACTAATAGATGCAGGAGCTGCTAAAATACAAACACAACGAATACAATAACATAAACGCAGCATACACAACTAACCCATCTGGCAACGGAAAAGGAACTATTAAATCACTTGGAACTGTTCACTTAGATCTGAAAATGATTAACTTTCTTGTCCCTCACAAATTCCACCTAGTATCCGCGAATTTTCCCATACACAAAAGATACCCTCATCATACAGTTCAGAAACTTTCACACACCAATAAAAATTCCATTAACACATATTATCAAAAAAGACACACACCTATCACCAGTAAGAGCAGAGGTCATTCAACTAATACATCTAGCAACCAAAGAAAGATCAGTACTAGTACCAAATCAAACACTCCAACCAGGAATACTAGTGGCCAATGCTATTGTAGGAAGCAAAAGGGCCTTTATCAGAACACAACCATCAATGATGAAGTCATATGTAGTAGCGATATTAAATTTGAGTGCCTAAATGACTGTGAAATCTTAACAATAGGTCACAGAATGGAGCAAGAAAAAAAGCTAATATTAAACAAATTAAAATTCCCCATAACGTTCAAACAACCGCTAATAGAAATATGTACAGAATTCTGCGATATTTTCGGTATTGAAACCGAACTAATAATTGCGAACAACTTCTATAAACAAAAACTTAGATTGAACGATAAAACACCTATGTATATTAAAAACTACCGAATTCCTGAATCATAAAAATCAGAAATAGATAAACAGGTCACTAAATTGATCAAAGACGGAATAGTTGAACCGTTTATATCCGAATATAATCTTCCACTTCTATTAGTACCAAAAAAATCTCCACCAAACGCTAACGAAAAGAGATAACTAGTGGATTACTGCGAAATCAACAAGATATTGTTAGCAATTCCCATTTCCAAAAATTAAAGACATTCTTGACCAGCGAGGAAGAGCTAAAAACTTTTCATGTCTCGACTTAATGTGTGGATTTCATCAAATCGAAGAAAAATCACGAAATATAACCTTCTTCTCAAAGAGCAATGGCTCATAGCGCTTCACGCGACTTCCATACGGCTTAAAAATAGCACCAAACTCATTCCAGCGTACGATGACTCTTGCCTTCTCCGGCCTAAAACTATCGCAAACATTTCTCTACATGGATGATTTAGTAGTAATAGGATGTTCCGAGCTACATATGCCCAAAAATTTAAGAGATGTGCTCCAACTATGCAGGCAACACAATTTAAGCCTAAATCCGGAGAAATGTTCTTTCTCCATGCACGAAGTAACCTTTTTAGGTCATAAATGCACTGACAAGGGAATACTTCCCGATGATAGCAAATACGATGTCGTCAAGAATTACCCGATCCTAAAAGATGCAGACAGTGTAAGACGTTTCGTTGCATTTCGCAACTATTATAGACGTGTTATAAAAAATTTATCAGAATACTCGTGCCACTTACCAAAACTTTGCAGAAAGGAAGTCCCATTCGAATGGACATCACCATGTCATCAGGCATTTGGTCACCTAAAGAATGAATTAGTAAAACCAACCATACTGCAATATACAGACTTCAAAAACTCTTTCTGCATAGCAACAGATGTACGCCTGCGGCGCGGTATTCACACGTCACTATAACGGAGTGCAACTCCCAGCTTCGTACGCCTCAAGAACATTTACAAGAGGGGAAACAAACAAATCCATTACCGAACAAGAGCTAATTGCAATACATTGGGCAATGAAGCATTTCAGACCCTACATATACCGACGACATTTCTTGGTAAAATCTGATCACAGACCATTAGTATATCTGTTCTCTATGCGGAATCCAAGTTCAAAACTCACGCGTTTACGACTAGACTTGTCGAATACGACTTTAGGGTAGAGTACCTCAAGGAGAAAGGCAATTACATAGCGGACGCCCGATCGCGCACAACAATTAACGACCTCAAAGAAATAAACAATCAAATAACCAGAGTAATGACAAGATAGGCAACACGTCAGAAGAATAACTGCGCAGAAGAGCAACAAGTAAATAAACATAAAAATATGGGGCCCAAAGTCTATGAAGTCATTAACAATAACGACGCAAGAAAATTTATGCAAATAAAATTTGACTGCGGCAAATGTTCTATAAAACATGGGAGAAAAATAATTGCCAAATTCAAAATAAATGACATGTATACCAATAGAAAACTCGACTTAGGTCAGTTTTTCAAAAGGATTGAGACAGAAGCCGGTATATTAGATATATCACAATTCAAAATGTTACCAAGCGAGAAGTTTTTCGAATCTCTATCGCAAAGTCAAATCAATCTCTATCGCAAAGTCAATTCATCGGCCCATTACCAAAGACGGAAAAATGCAACGAATACGCAGTAGCACTTACATACGACCTTACCAAATATCTGGTAACAATTCCGGTCGCAGACAAAAGCGCTAAAACCGTAGCAAAGGCAATCTTCAAAAAATTCATACTAAATTACGGACCAATGAAAACAGATCAAAGAACTGAATACAAAGATGCCCTAATAAACGATCTGCGTAAGTACCTTAAAATTGATAAAATAACATTAACATCCCATCACCATCAGACACTCGGTCCGGTGGAACGCAACCGCCGTACATTAAATGAATATATCCGTTCATATGTTTCGCCTAAATTGAACGATTGGGATATTTGGACAAAATATTTCCAATATTGTTTCAACACAGCACCTTCCACAACACATAAGTAGTGTCCTTATGAACTATTGTTCGCAAAGCCACCATCACAACTAAGAAATCGCAACAAAAACATTGAGCCACTATGCAATGTAGACGATTACGCTAAAGATACTAAATATAGATTAGGTATAGTATGCGCTAGGATGCTATTAGATAAGGAAAAAGGAAAACAAAAAATAAATTACGACAAAAAAATTAACTATTTCGCATTAGAAATAGGTTATTCAGTATTACTAAAAAATGAAGTAAGACATAAGTTACAAAATAATTACCTATATATTATTTTATGTAAGGTCGTAGAAATTAAGGATAACAGCAACATTAAAATTAAAGACAATAAAAACAAGAATCAAATAGTACATAGAACAATAACAAAATAAGCCTAAGGCGCCAACACAATAAAAAAATTTTTTTTTATATAAAGATATATAAAAGTATTTATAAGAACCCTACACAGAATACTAAAGAAAAATATTTATATCTATATTCATAACAAGACCACGGTAGAAGAAATAACTTCGATAATTAATAAACCCAAGAATGATCATTTGTTGTTAAAGATCATTCTTCCCAAGAGGAAAGGCGTAGCATTATCAATTCATCGTATTCTACTCGCTTATTAACCACTTATGCTAAGTTTACACTTTCTTATATTTTCACATAATGTAAATCTAGCTATAATCTAGTTAAGATAACCTACTCTAGTCATAATCCACATTAAATGTAACTTAAGTAATAAGCTAGTTGAAAACTACTGTTTTGCTTAAGCCAGCATAAAAATTTATTATGCAGGACACTGACCACAGTTCAGTTGAGTCAGAATTAAAGTCAAACAAAGAGATATATAGTAAATGTCAATTTATCGGAACCTTTATTGCGTTTTCATTGCACTTACTTGCTGTGGTTCTCTATCTCATTCCTTTCCCAGTTGCAATCTTGTGGTTCCTTGCAGTTTACAAACCCTTTCATATATTTTCTTTCGGAGTAAGCCACTTTATCAACACCAATATTTGCAAATTTTTCTTCGTGTGTTTTTAGAAATTCCCTGATTTTAGTTATAATGTGCTTTTATTAGGTTAGATAATAGTAATAATAATAACAATAATATTAATAAAAATAAAGCCGAAAGCTTTAGATGCTAGTGCTTTAAGACTTTAGTCTTAAAATTTATTCTCTGGCTAAATTTATATAATAATAATAATAATAATAATTTCAGACTCAGTGGCAGCGCATTCTAAAATCTAGCAACCCGAACACTAAAAGATCGTTCGACTGATGAGTTGGCAAAACTTGATATTAATATTAATATAAGGGTTTCTATTCGATTCAGACAATTGCAATTTTACGAAAGCATGAACGAAGGAGGGGATGTGGTCTTTAAGCTTTAGGTTAAAAATAACGCATGTTATATGGTTAACAAAACGTTGAATCCTATCCCAAATTGTACCTAGAGCATCCAAACAAGAAAAAGAATAGTTATTGGAGCGAATGCGTAAATGGTATGTTCAACAGGTAGAGAAAGATATAGATTTAGGTTGTACAGCTGTCGGACCGTGAGCCAAACTTTAGCAGAGACATGGTAAATGTGAGTTTTCGATCTAGGGTAAGCATAACATCATAGGGTGTACACTTAACAAATGATGTTGACGCCGCTGCGCTTCACATTGCCATCATTTACAGGAGGTACATCCTCGCTGAAGCATTCAGAATAACTGATGTGCTTCGACCGCCTTAAATAATATGATGTTACCATTTCGTCATAAATAGAATTATGTTACTGTCGACGAGATGAGCGTATCAGATTTGAATCGCTGCATTCCACTTTATGCTTTGCGTGTTTACTTTAAACGAGGTTTGAGGTTGTTGAAAATCGAAACCCTATAAAATTTCCTTGCCATTGTTACTATTTAATACTAGTAATAGAAAGGACTGCGCGCCAACAGCAACAACATCTTCTTGACACAATGAGTGTTGCCACTTCAATTGGTTTTTCATCTAGGCTATTTAAGAATTTGATAACTCCATTTATTGTCATGTTATTGTTCAATAATATTTCTAGTAGGTTGGGTTGATCAACAGACTGCGGTAATATACATATTAATCTCAGTAGCCACACTTAAGGCTTGAAATGACGTACCGCCAGCATAGCTAAAACTTAAATTTTTTGTCAATTTGAATATTTTGTTGTATTTTGTTAGATCACATGCGTATTGTTGGTTAGTATTTCATCATTATCACCCACAACATTTTGTAAAAATTCTTTGAAGATTTTTAATGGAGGTTTGCGCTCTTCCTCTTCTGCTGTGTCTGCTGTTAGAGGCAGCTCTTGGAGATTATCAGTTCTATCAGGTTGCTCAAATTTATTCGTTATCTCGTAGCAATTCTTGAAATTTAGGACTTTTAACATTACGCTTAGTTTGATCAGTTTCTAGGCACTAGGTCAGTTTGTTGGTTTCTCCATATTAGAAGGACAAAGCCCTATTTGTAATATTTCTTTTATGAAATATATTGATCTGTTGTAATAAGGAATCCAAACATAACCCTTTTCCGTTGAATGGTTAAGTCGTCTTAAATAATAAGCATTGCCATCGCCTGTATTTATTACGAATTATAATCGAATGGTTTCGACGACTTGGATGTTGATCAACTATGACACGTAACAGCATTTAGTAGTACTATAAATTCGTAATTCACCGGCTGCGGTATCATTTAACAAGGCTTCTTTATCTACTATTCGCAGAAGTTTCATTAGGATTATGAAAGTTGACCTCATAGATGATGCTTCAACAAGATACTTCCATATATATTGAAACTACGTTAAACAATTGGTTGGTGAAATAGGGTCAAAATTTTCCGCGTAATATGGAAATGGTCCATTGCCTTAAGTCACTATCTTATCAAAAATTACATGTTGGATTGTTTTCTTATAAAAAACTAGAGAGACTGAGAGTTGTTTAAAATATGGGACCACTTTTAGTCCAAACTTTGAGAAAAATAACTCCAAAGAAATTCTTTGCTGTTACTGTGATGCGTACGTAATAATTGCCGGATACACTGCAGTACCAATTCAACATCATTATCACCAATTAGTTATAATTTTGCAATCTTTCGCATAATTCACCATTCTATTTTTCTTTAAAAAAAATTTAATTTAAAATTTAATTTTCTTTGTTTCTTTAAATAAAATAATTTTTAACATAAATACAAAAGAAAAATATTCTCTGTACACTTTTAACATGTACTCCCGAAAAAAACCCTCTTCCTCTTCTTCCAGACATGCCAATCTCACATCGTAATTTTTCGTCATTGAAATTAACATTACAACATAATACCAAATGTTATAGGTGCCGTGCAGTGTACTGGTTAGAAGAGCAAATTGAAAGTGCAACCAATTTGAAATATGTTTGCCTAATGTTTTCGTGTCCTAATATAGTGATGTTGACAGAACGCGACAACGAGAATAACTCGTGATGGGAGACCATGCAGAGACCATTTCGTGCGCACGTAGCTCGTACGTTGGAGGCTTCACCCGGCTGAAATAAATCTCAGTTAAAATCTTCATTTATTGGAATGTTGTGGCACATGGCAAAGAAGTCACTATGTATTCTTTCGGACATACCTCCTCTGGACAAATGGACAAGACCAACCAACAGTTTATTATTCTGGACTCTTAGTTCAACGAAAACTTCAAAAATCCGCTCCTCCATGACTCGAAAACTACCCTACAGTGCAGTTTACACGAAATGTACACGGCAACTTCCCATTTCTGCACACTGGTCGGTCATGTTTAGATAAATTGCATCCTGAAAAACCTACAGCTGCGTCAGAAATACTGTCCTTTAGCCAAATCTCACTTACGGCATTAAAATACGAGCTACAACAGAGCAAGATGATTACGACAAGAATTCAATGAAAAGATTATCAGAAGAAATCTGCTAGACGAGATTAAGTTACTTAAATTTATGAAGGTTACAATTCCATATGTGTTCTAAATTTCACTTGAATTTTATTCTAACAACACTATAATCCATGTCATAAGAAAACCATCTACAATATATATAACAAAGATATTTTGAGAGAGATAAATAATATGTTGGACAAAGGTTACGCTTCGTTGTACCTGTTTAGGAACATGAAAAGATCATGCGGAAACTTACTTTGGGCAAATCCTTGTTGAAGTTCTGGAACTTGGTAATTGTCCCATTCTTCTTCATCAAGAGTTCAGCTTCAGGCAAAGAGGCTGTAAAAGTTCATTGGTTTAGATTCGAGAACTTATCTCACCACCAATGAAATTCGAAAGAATCATCCTACGTACGGTAAAATAGTCTTTCCTTAACAAATCCTTCGGAACCACGCTCTTAAATTTCACGAAGACGTTTTTCTTCTTATTTAGCTAAGTGCAATAGTTGATGTCTGTATTCGAGATATGCACATTAAGGCAACTCGCGATTTTATTTACGTGCACCGGGAAATTCACATGTTGAGCTGCCAAGCCTGATATAATAATAGTATTGAGAAACCCGGTTCTGGATTATTTCCAAAGATTCATTTTTTTTACCTCCATCACTTTCATGCCCGTTTGTAAATCGTTCATGAGTGAGTTAAACTTCTCCTGGGATTTGATTCTTACATTTCTACAATCGACGGCCGGCTGAAGCTGAGGGGGTAGGAATTCCTCCCGCAACTCGTTTAAACAATCCCAGCCACGAAAGGAGAACATTAAATTCCCAATTAATACTACATACTCTTTTTCTGAAATCTTGGCATAATCTGTATGGCAACGTTTGTGTGTTTTTAGCCGCCTTCTTGCACAAACAGGAAGAAACGCTCGACTACAGTCGACTAGGGCTCCACAGATCACCGCAACGCAACCAAGGCAACAATCATACTCTAAGCAGAAAACAGAAAGAAACTGCAATTTATACACAGCGAAAAAATAACTTTCAACAAATTAGTGAACTTAGTGGGGATTACAGTTAAATAAATAACTAGGAAAATGCACTTTCTTGGAGAACTTAAAGTAGCTGAACAAAAATTTATTGTTTATACATGATAGAGTTGTCCACTTATGAAACAAAGGTAACAATTGTTTCTCAAGCGAAAATATTCTCGATAGATTTTGCTCGTTTGTCCCGATCTAGTGTGTTAAGATTTAATCCTTCACCCTTAAAGCTTCGTTATTTTAGGATGTGACGTGTATAAGCTTTTTTCTATTATGTCTTCTTTTCCATTCAGATTTCATTGGCTTACTAGTATATATTTCCTTTAACTATTTTTTACTATTATTTTTATTTTAACTTCATCTATTTCAAAGTAGTTACAGTATAGCTGTTGTGTTTGCCGACCATATTAATACATCCTCTGCAAAGAACATACAGCTATGTTCAAGGGGTTCACTTGCTATTACATATCACCGCCTTTGGAAAGCCAATGATTAACACCATAGGCTTGTTTGATAACGTTATGAATCCTAAATTTCTTAATTTTCTCATTGTTTCAAACTATTAGGTAATTTCTTTATGCCAACAATTTTACCTTTTATTATTGGGTAAACAACCCAACAAATATGAGCGCGATTCTGGTAAATGATCAGTATTCAGATTGTGCATAAATTCTCTATACTGTTAATTGAAACAATTTGTCAACTTTGTTGGACGTATTATTTATTCAAAATACACCACACATTTTCTTACAGTTACTTTCCATGTGAGTATACCGAGTGTCTACATGATCTTTAAATATATTGTGATCGAAAAGCCGATATTACTTCTCAGTCCACATCAATTAAAATTTAATATGGAAAATCACATTTTATCATAATTTAACTTCTTGCGGATGACGCCACACTGCATTTTATATTTATTACGGAGCATTCTCACACCTTTCGGTCCTCGGTACATGTATTGTTTCTCTTCACATTTTATTCAATTTTATATATTTCGCTAACCTGCTTTTAAATGAATCACACATTTATGTGCAACCCGCCAGAAAGTCATGCTGACATCGCAGAAAATTACTCAACCAAACGTATGCTCGTCGTAATGCAAATATAAACACATATACTCGAATGAATCACTCATCTGCACTATTCTCTAAGCTAAGCTAAATTGTGAAATAATATTCCACAGTGGGTTCTAATAATTCGCGAAAGCCATCCCTTTCTCCCATTCGAAATTGAGATTGTGAGGCATCGTTGCACTTGCCAGAATCCCGTATCTGACTACTGTTACGAAAATGCCATGTTTGACTATCTGAGTTTTCATGAAAATTGTTCCATTTTCTAAGAAATTCTGAAGAAAGGGGAAAACCAAGTGAACATTCATGACGCGTTGCCTGCGTCATGTAGCTGACGACTGACGAAAAGGTTAACAATAATTGGAAGAAAATTTAGCGGGAAAACGATTTATAAATGCCACTATGCATTTAGGTAATGATAACTTGCTTGTAAAGCATGGGTAAGCAGAATATTTGCGGAAGCCAAAGTTAGTCGAGAGAGTCAAGTCAAGAGAGTTGAATTGCAATATTCGAACGGAGAAGACCATTACGAGAATTAAAGCGTAGTAAATGTAAGTTCCTATAAATAATTTGTAAAAAGTTCACCTAAGACTTGTAAATAAAATCTATACTATCCTAAATATCACAATTCTGCGGTACGAACGCAATTCCAAAAAAAGTTGAATAAAAAACGTAAAATCAGAAGCGATGGTTTGCGTTGCAATTGGTTGTTTATAGTCATGCCGAGTGACCAAAAATATATATCTTCGTAACTCGTTTATTATTACTTTTTACTACTATTTTTTGTGACTTTCTTTCTCGTATCGTGTCCCGCAATTTAATGTATTAAGCTACTTATTTTTCAGTAGTCACAATTACCCTTGCACAAGCCTTTAAAATGCCATTCATTCGTTTTTGAGATTATGTTTATTTATTTATTTATTTATTCATTTATTTATTCCACTAATACAGAAACTCAACTAAAACAAACGACAGTCGAGTTCAAATGACTCTTAAAGTAAATCTTAAATTAATTATTATTAGAAAAACTTAGTATAAATACAATAAAACAAATAAAAGGAAAAAAAAAGAAAAAAAAGAAAAAAGCATGTACACAATTAGCACAGAGCCACACCCACAACCGGTACAGAACCTAGTTGCAAATGAACCTCTAAGCCATCGCAAACATGTTAACAACAATTAATTTTCGCATCGTAGTGACTTTTTAGGATTAAGAGCTAGTTTAAGTACGACATTGGCAAATCTCGTGTATTAAACAATGTTGCTTTAATGGACTTTAATTTGTCCGATAATGAAAAAAGGTGATAGACGTTATTTAGGTTCTTGCAAACAACTCTGAGCCGGTTAAACAGCTCATAATTATATTTACAATGACTAACCTTAACCAAGGTAAAATGCCTAGAGAAGCGGTTAGGAACATTGAAAACTTATTTCTCCAAGTAATGACGGCGAGTCAATAGCGCCGTTAATTAATTTGATTGCAAAGCAAACGCCAAGAACAAATCTACGTTTTCAAGAGAAAGTGAGGCAAAAGAAGCAACCTATTTTCATAGGGGGGAAGAGAAGCGAACGGATCCCAACCCAAATTCCTAAGAGCAAACCACAGGAATTGCTTTTGAATAGATTTAATTGAGTCTACATAGCACCTATATGAGGGAGACCACACAATAGAAGCGTACTCAAGTATAGGCCTAACCAAACACGTATACAGCCTTTTGGTAATATACGGATCATCTAGCTCTTTGGACCACCTCTTGATGAAACCAAGAGCGGACCTAGCTTTGCTTATCGAGAACTCAACGTGCAAATTGAAACGTAACCTACGGTCAAAGAGGACGCCTAGGTCTGTGAACGACTCAACGTCCTCCAACTTGTGCGAATCTATAAAGTAATGGGTTATGAATGACTTCCTTCTAGAGAAAGAAAGCTTCTTACATTTATTTAGGTTTAGTGTCATATAATTTGATGTCTTCTTTTCGTTCTCAATGAGCATAATATTGCACGCTGGTCGTTTTTTATACATGGTTATTCTTGTTCAAGAGAAAAAAAACAAAGAGTACGTTAACATTTTTCTATTCGCATTATGCAAGTGTCTTTTCCCATTTTACGCTCTCGACGCTTTATTGTTGCTATGCAACCACTGTTCACTTTGAAAAAGTTTTCGTTTAAAAACAGATTCGCTTCTTTATTAGTTAGCTTCCGTCAGCCGTATGGTTCGGCCATGGCGTTTTTGTTGTTGAGAACGACAACATTACATCGCCCTGCTAAAGAGGCACTAGAGTGATATGGTGATCTAACAGTGTCCGTTATATCGAGCGCATCTCTAATAAATTGCTTTACAGCAACAATTAGATTAATACAATATGTTTTCTTTCCACTAACTTTAAATAAATATCACGTAAGCCACTGTTGTTCAATCACGAGAAACGATAAATCTATTAAAAAACTAAAGAGGACGTATTTCTTCAATTTGTGAATTTCTCCTTCCATCGTTTTAATTGTTCAGGGCACTGCGCATGTAGAATCATTTCCATAGCTGTTCAAACCTAGAAAATATTCAAAAGCGGCTATATGTTGTGGAAATTCTATTCTTTTTAAGTAATTTTTATGTTTACATTAATACAAAATACGATACATGTGCGTATTTTAGATGGGCGTACATAAATTTTCTAAATTGTAAATGAAATATTGTACTATTATGATATAAAACATAAATATGCGATCAAATTCCTGTAGGAGTATATATTATTGATTTCAAATAAAAGCCTAAATGGTTGATGGCTATGTCAAAAGTTTACTTTTAATATAAGATCACATTGTTATACACATAGTTCATGGTAGAATCTGTAAATCCTTGGGGGATAATCACACATCTTTTCTTACATTATCTGATGATTTTTAAATTTTAAAAAGAACTTGATAAGACGGACTTATCGTTTACAAATAAACAATAACTTTCGTATAAACTTCATAAACTTCGTATAAAAATCAAAAATGCCAGTTGCAGTTCGTTTAAAAATAGAAGTACTAGTTGCAGTTGTAAATGATTATGCATGTATTTTACTTAAGGTCCGCTCCTACAAGTACAACAGTTGATATACATTTTCATAAATATATGATGCTAGATGTATGACCCTCGTCATCGTTTTGGTTCTATCGTTCTTACTGGATGAACGAACAAAAAAACAAGCAAATTTATGTTTATATTTATTTTTCCGACAAAATCGAAAAAGTAAACAACTGGTTCTTGTTTCAGATGAAGTGAAATCGAAGTATATAAAAGTTGTAAAGTTTGAGTGTAACGAATTAGAATGTACAAATTTTGTAGAGACGTTAATAAAATATCTTTAACTTGCACAGCAACTACTAAAGTATCAGCCAGAGCTACTGCAAATCCGCTATAATTTCGCAAACTAACACTAACCAAAGCAGCACTAAGTATAAATACACCACCAAATAAAAAATATTTTATTGTGGAAACGTTATTTTTTTTTTTAGGCTTCAGCTTTTGAAGCATGTTGTAAAAAAAATGTATCGCCAATGTTTTATGTCGCTTCTCTTTTCAGTGATGCAAACGAATTGTGTGGAAAAACCAACCAGTGGGCTTTTGTTTTATTGTGCTAAGATAAAATGCTAATAAGGCGCAGTGCGAACAGTTATCGATTAAGACGATGAATACATTTCACCCAATCAAGATATTTCCATAAAGAGAACTGTTTATCTTCAAAAGTTTGTCTTACACACAGTTCCTTTTCTTATTCTAGTCTAATAAGAAGAATTGTTAAGCTTTGGTTAAGAAACTGCTATTTTTAGTCTAATACATCTAATCTAATTTGTATAACTATGGGAAAAATAATACACAATGTAAATGTATGTTGAAACATTACAAATTTATTATTATTAATATTATGCTATTATAATTATGATAGAAGCACGATAATGTTTGCTAGAACGACATAATCATAATGTTTCATCAGCCAACGCCATAAAACAGAGCTACATAATGTAGCTAGGAATTAACAACAATTGTGTGAAATTAAAAGGAATAGACAATTTTGTTTACAAGCAATCAGAATATAAAAGGAAAAATTATGATATGGTTATTATTTTCTAATAGGTAGCAAAAATTATAACGTATCTCTGTGGACTTAGGGAGAGCTCAAAAAAGTCTAATGAAAATAACTCGTTGATATCAATTTTATTAATCAATTTGTCTCTCAGCACTTGTAGGAGAGAGTAGTAAAAACGAAGCTGTCAGACAAATGATTAAAAACGAGATATATTTGTACATGATCAAGAATACAAATTCTATTTATAAACTAAAGAAGAGTTATACACGAAACTGCATATTATATTTTTGCACTGTCCAGCAAAAATTACTTTGACTAAATGTGCATATATTAGCCGATTAAAGTGTGCCACCCTTCAAATACATCTACTTGCATTTTTGTAAACAAATGGACTTGTCTATGGTCAGTAATATTATGCAATGGTATAAGGTAAAGAACGGCAAAATATGCACACATAAATAACTGAATTGAAATATTGGAATTAAACAGAAATATATTGAATTGAGCACAAAATGTGAACTAAAACGTAATTTAAAATGTAAGATATAGAATAATAAAATACTACAAAATGCAAAATCAATAAATATAAAGAAAAATAAGTAAGTATAAACATTCTCCCCCGCATTGAACAACGGTCAATTGATTAATTGGTTGTAGGTGCGCAGTAGAAATCATTAGGGGAGACGGTATGCGCGTTGATTTATTATTGTGTGTTTGGTTGTGCTAGTCGCATAGATCACTGCTTAGTGTGATAGTTGATGAGTGATGAATGATAAGAGCAGTTAGGCTGATCATTAATGACCAATGTGAGGCACTTACACTATGATCTGATACGAAATTAAGTTGACTTAT
Organism: Glossina morsitans morsitans; assembly: GCA_001077435.1. Classification (NCBI taxonomy): domain Eukaryota; kingdom Metazoa; phylum Arthropoda; class Insecta; order Diptera; family Glossinidae; genus Glossina; species Glossina morsitans. The sequence goes on along the minus strand of CCAG010016486.1, from coordinate 1,368 downwards.
TTGTAAACATGATAATCCATTGAGTTGTGAGCAATATTGAATGATCGACTCCATGTTTCTTAAACTGTTAATGTGTTAAGTTTGGGATTTCTCCAATGCTTGTGTAAGAAGAATGGATGGAGTCTGTGTTGATGGTTAACAGACCAGACCCGTTTACATTTATCACGACGATGTTCTTTTGGCATACAGCTGTTGCTTGGGTAATTGATGTGGTTAAATAGAGCCATTGGTTGCTGTGTGATGAAGGTATCCAAGTGACATTTTTTATTAATGTTTTCATTTATTGTTGAACAGATTGATTTCAGAAGAACATCTTTCAGCAACAAAATTATATTTCATTTGAATGTTGTGGTTAACCACGTCGCATGTTTTCACTTGAGGGGCAGATATCAAGAAATTATGTTTTTGATCCATGTTTATAGTAAGCATTAAACTGCATGTGTCGATGGCTACCATGGTTTCATTTATGGATTTGGGAACAGGAATCAGATCATACAATGTGAATTTTTGACGACCTATCAATGGTAGTGTGATGTTGAATAGCGCATAATGACGAGTAAGGCTACCTTTTATTTTTATTAATTTGCACAATTGCAACAAATCATCTTCATTGTATTTTTCACAACTTGTTAGCAAGAAAGGAAAGCTGTATGATGCCAGCGATAAATAGTTGAATTATATTGGTTTGGTAGAACTCAGTATGCAACATCTCTTCATCTCTAGTGATCTCTCTTATTTGAGCTTGCAGATGATCAACGTTTGATTTGGTAGATGATATACTTTATCTTAGAATATTCATGGTGGAATTGACGGGTGATGTTCGATCTCTTAAGTGACTTAAGTCTTAATCATCTTGAGATATTGGATTAAAAGTTAGTTTCAATACCATTCGCCTAAGTGGCCGAGTAGATAAGAGTCTCGACTAGCAATTCCATGGTCGTGGGTTCAAATCTCAAGTTCGGTAGGGTTTTAAATAAAGCCGAAAGCTTTGGATACTAGCACTTTAAGACTTTAGTCTTAGAATTTATTCTCTGGCTAAATTTATATAATAATAATAATAATAATAATAATAATAATAATGGGTTAAAATTTCAACATAAGAAATTTTTAACAATAAATTCTTGGTAGGACTAAGTCTTAATTACTCTTTCTGGTAAGACGTCTGTTTAGTTGAATTTGAGCGTTAATTTTCAGTTTTAATTTATTTATTTACTTATATATGAAATTAAACTAAAACAAATTGACAGTCAAGTTCAATCGACTCTTAAAGTAAATCTTATATTATTTGTTATTAAAACCTAGTATAAGTATACATATATATTTGCATAAGTATAATAAGACAAATAAGAAGGAAAAAAAAGAAAAACT
>CCAG010016485.1:0-39319 GCA_001077435.1 Glossina morsitans morsitans | reverse complement strand
CGTATGTTGATGTCATCAGAACATAGCAGGTAACATAATGAAGACTGCATGAAAATTTTGTCATGGTATAGGTGCTTTCCGAATGGGTATTCAGATTGATACGAAAACCTCACTTCTTGGCTTCATAAAAGTTCATGATCCGAAGTTCGTTGTAGTTGACTTACCCGTCGCTCTTTCCAGTGTGCAAATGATGCGAGAAGGAACAGATTTGGATTAGCTGACATGAAGGATATTAAAGCTTATGCTGGTGTGTAATGGAGGAATCGAAATCTTCGAGAAGCGTTGACTTCTTATACCACTTTTAAGGAGATTGTGTTGACAAAGTTGAAGTTAGCGAAAATGTTTCTGTTTTCCCGGAATTTATTGATCGATCTTTTATATGTACATAATAATGCTCCTCTCTGCATTTGTCGACCAACAAACTTTGAGGCTCTCGTAATCAAGGCGATCGTCACTTTGCTAGGAGTTTTTCAACTGATCTGCTTAAAATATTTGTGCCTAGTTAATAGAAACCGGAAAACTAGTTCTTATTTTAATATCCATACCTCTCTCTATTGCATAGTTGGCCATACGCAATCCGTACCTAGAGCAGAGAGATTTTTTATAGTCGTTTTTAGTTTTCTCCTTCCATCTGTAGGATTCTTGGGAATCCCACCCATCTTATTTCGCTCGAAGCCCCGTAACATGTCTGGCAAATGTGTGGCATCTGATTCTGCAGGGAGCGGGGCATTCAAAAAAAAAAAACGACAGGACGTTCCAGTCGTTCTTCCGTAGCATCCACATTGTTCAGATTACAGTCCAGTGCTTGGGAGTCAGTGACCAAAAATAGACATTAGGTCGCTACTCTTTAGCTCCAATACCTGGTCTGCTACACTGCCGAAGGATGGAAGTCTGTTATTCATATTGTTAGAAGATCCACAAGGAAATTTCAGAGATATCACAAATATATATATTCTTGATCAGTAGTAAGTACTGAGTCTCCCTCTAGGTACGTCAGTTCCACCCTTTGTTCCTCTTTGTTGCTCTTTGTGGATTGGATAACTGTACTTGCTCTCGTATATTTGCCCTTTGTACTGTTAGTTGCAATTATCTAAAGGATATTCTACGTCGAAGGAAGGAGTTACAGGAGTAACGACAAGAGCCGGAGACACTTATTCAGTTGGAGTTCAATGTTTTTACTCATCTCTGGCTTTTGTAATTCTTTCTCGATATGAACTCCACTATCACATTTACATCTTATATAAATTTGCATGTGGCAAGCGTACATGATATATATATAAACGTTTTTAAGAAAGTTTATCCCTGACATCTGATAAAGTGTCTTTGATATATGGTTTCTGCTTACGCAATCAATTCGAAAGATTCCAAAGGTTGCATCTCCGAATCTTAATCTAATGAAAAACTAAATAAATAATCTTTTTCCTTGAGTATTGTGAATGAAATAGAAATAAATAATATATAAATAATTCTGTTTGTAACATGAAAATTTAAATCACATTTAGGTCGACTAAAAACAGTCGAGCTGTAGTCGCATTGCAAAATACTTATATTTACTTACATTAGTCTCTTAGTGTATGTGCAAGAAGATTCTAAAGAAATTGCCGAATGTCTTCTTCTTCTCTTAATTTTATACCGTTACGAATTAACGCGTACAAAGTTTTTAATATGACGTCTATTAGAAGGTTTTTCATATTTTTATCTAAGATTCGTGGGTGTTAACTTTGAACTCATAAACAACGTAAATCTGTGGCTTGCATTACCATTCATTTAATTTTATCTAAGACCAGAGATATTTTTTCATTTCATTTTCACAACTTAGCCTTAGGAATTATGTATGGTAAGTAATCTTAAGAAAGGAAGTTCTCCTCTGTTTTACTTTTTGTACCCATCAACGAAAGCTGAGCGAGGTATATTCATTTTGTCAAAGCGTTTGCAACGCCCAGAATAGAGCATCAGAGACGACACAAAGTATACATATTCATGATCAGCATCAAATTCTACATCGATTTAAGCATAACCCTCTCTCCGTCTGTGTAATATCTGTTGTAAACATTCCCCTGGCCGTAAAAGTGAAGCTATCGAATTCAAATTAGAAGTTATTGCAAGCAGAGTGATATTGGAAATGCAACAAATCAATGGAAGGACACGCCCACAGCACCACGTAAACTGAGAACACCTCTGCTTTTCAAAAGAAATGAAAAATTGGTGTTTTGCTCATTATACGTAAACTATAGCAAATAAATATACAAAAATTTCGGCATATTTTTGTATGAACGATGCTGTAGCACTTTTTTTGGGTACAAAACTGATAAAAATTGACTACACCGACCCAATATTATGGTGCATCAAAATTTAATCGTTTTGTCATTATCTTTATAAAGCGCAGAAATAAGCTTTCCATAAACTATATAAATTCTTGGCCAGTTTGTCAGTCCGTCTGTTTGCTCAACTTTATGGTATTTGTGGTGAACATTCTCCCGTTAGCGAAAATGAATATATCGCCTAAAAATTTAGAGAAGAATTTGGAATTGATATAAACTTTTCAAAGGACACGTTTACCCATATACCTCTACGACATTTTGAAAATAGAAAAAATCAGTTGCACCCGCTCCATATTATAGAGCATGAGAATTTTGTTCTTTTACTTCTTTAGTCTTTTTTTTTGTTTGGGGTAAACGGTGATGGGTATAAAAGATTCGTTCCCGACCGAATTTACTTTTCTTACTTGTTTCCTTTCGGCTTGTTTTAATCACAGTTTGCTTACCATTGCAGTCATTTTACAGTATAAATCTTACACTTTAACTCCGCCTGCGTTACCAGCGATTACATACTGTTGCTTTGTTGCTTTTCCTTTATTTATTTATTTTTTATTTTTTTTTTTTATTCTTTGTTCATAAACATGTTTACCTTTCTGTTTCACATGCCAACCGTACATTGTTAGAAAATTAAGAAAATTCCTTTACGTTGTCCGGGCATGGCGATAAGCTTATTTCATTCTTGCTTTTGTAACATGTTGCACAATTTATGATGGAAAGCATATCTTATTTTTATAAATTGAAAATACTTAAGCCAAGTATGGCATATTACACCCCACGAAGTTACTTTGGAGTTTCAAAAGTAAAGTTTCAAATAAAGCTAATGGTTGATACGATGATTCCCTCTCAACAATCGTAGACTGAAAAAATTTATTTTCTCTTCAATCAATCTTGGCAATGCCACGCCTTATGGAAGTTATGTAATCGTCAAGTCCTATCTTTATAAATCGTGTTAATATGCTTATGGATACATCAGTTACTAAATATTCAAAATTTTCCAAGAAATGTTTATGATTATTTAAGACATAGCGTCTTCCCATCTGTCTTCCAATTCGTGGATACAAGGCGCTTTAAAATGTTTCCCGTTTGACATGAACCCTTCGTCCAGTCGTTCTATGTACAACGTCGTAAGAATTGCAACGAGGCAAAGGAAGTGGTACTTTAGCCTGGTGAGCAGGCTGCACGAGTTAACATATCCCAACTTCCAATGTCTTATGAACCCGTTTTGCAATATAGATGGATGGACGAATGATGACATATAAAAGAGCATTGCTGCTATCTCTGATATTCCGGCCATTTTTGGACACTCCCAGACGAAAATTAAATGTCTGGGTTTTCCCCTCTCGTTTATCACTTAAGAAGCCCTATGGCGTATATATACTCTTTTCATTAGTATACGATTTTAATCGATTTAGCCATGTCCCTCCGTCCGTCCGTCCATGGCATCTTCGTTTCAGGCTAAATAATATTAAGATAAGAACTCTGAAGCTAGACGCATATATTCACACCTAAGATTATAAAGCTGGCATGATTCGAGCAAACGCGGCGATAGAAAATTGAAATCGGGCGCTGCCCGTTTCGAACCGACTAAACTACAGAGTAGCCGTGATTCGGTCAAAAGCATGACAACAATTGCTAAAAAATCGCAAATGTTGATCTTAAATATTATCAAAGTCGTGTCAACATCCCATACAAACAGTGACGAGCTGCATTTTATATATTGTTTGAGTTGATGGGTATCTTGGGTTCGCTTTAAGACAAATGTAGTTTTCTTACCCTTTTTTTTTTTTTCTCTAGTTTCGGTTCAGTTTTATGTCCACATATATACTTCGCGTTTGTTTGTGTGTGGTCTTGTTCTCTTTTTTTTTTTCATTTTTGTGTCGGTCATTTTGTTTATTCGCACAATATTTGCCTTTGTTTTATCATTGTAAACTGTTGCCATTGCTGCTAGTATTGGTAATTGAATAAAGTCTCTTGAATTGCGTTAAACAACAACTATGACAACAATGACCGTAACAGAAACGACAACAACAAGAAAAACAAAAACAAAGCAACCAACACATCTGTACGTATACCTTGAAGTGTATATAACATAAACAAGAAAGCCAGGATTAATTTTTAATGAATTTCATTTCGCTTTATACCGTTGTCTTCTACGTCCGTTGTTGCTGTTAAATAAACTCATAAAAACGTCTTATTAAAGTAGAAAAGATATTTATAAACGTCTGTGCACACGGTTGTCGTGACAGAGAGAAGATGTGTACAATTTTCAACCAAGTTTGTGCAGAATTCATTCACACATCGAGCCTTTATACTAAAAGTCTTATCAGTTGTCTAGTATCCGATATTTTCTTTAGAATTTTTACTTAAGTCCTTATATAGAAAACTATATAAGTGAAACTTCCAAATATTTAAAGTTTTATCAAAAAGGTGTTCGGAAATGAAGTGACGTGAAATAAAATAAATTTTATCTTTTCCAAGTTAAAGCGTGTGCTTGCATGTCACACGCTGCCGATGCAACCATGTACAGTAATTTAATGGTAATTATTCCGCAGTGAGGGATTTGATTACGACGCCGCGTTAATATGACTTAAGGGGTAATGTCACCTTGTGGTCACTAAGAGTAAACGTGTATTTAAACTTATATGTCACAGAAAAACCTTACTGAACGTGTGGCTTGTTACATATGAAGGTACAATTTATGTGGCGATTAAATTTTCAAATTTTTTAATGACCAAATGAAGACTTGGCCGCCCGTAGTGTAGCCCCAATAGTTAACGTCTTTTCCGGGGTGAAACATTTCTCACGTCATCCTTACAGAGACTTTTACGAAAATCTGTCTTTGTGGAGCTCTCCTTTTTTTTGAAGTTTCAATCAAATCGGATCAGAAAGTTTTATATTACCCAAAAAAGGGTTAATGTTCGTTAAAAAAAGCTTATTTTGAAACTGTAGCCAAAATCTCAAAACGAGCAGATAAAATTTGAGGCAGCCAGCCTTTGCACGCTAAGCTCATCGAAAATAGTTTCCAAGAGAACGCTTTTAAAAATTTTAAATATTCGCTATGTGGGAGTGTGATTTGGTTCTGGAAATCAATTTTTCGAACTGTGATCTTTTCATACCATTCTGAGATGTTTAACAAAAATTGCGAGTCGCGCAAAGCCGATCATTAGGTACCCTACATTTTGCTAACGAGAAACTTTTCTCATAAAATATTAATAGTTACACCTTTTTGGATTAGGGTTCTTAACTGCGCTAGTATCCAAAAAAGTTGACCTAGTTATTCGAATTTCGGTACAGTAAAGTCAACATAAAATCTCAAAAATTGCACATTGGTGTTTTCAGCCTTTACATGGAGTGGGATACGAGAAAGGGATCTGCCTTGTTTATTACATAAAGATTCATTTTTCGGGATTCAAAAAATTCCGCCATCAGATCCAAATTTTCCAGAACAATTATTACGCGATTTTTTTCAAGGGCTCATATGGAGAGTACCCGAAAAATACCATTGTTAACAGTGTTGTGCAAAAGTACGTCTCAAACATTGCAACCTGAAGATTGAACACAAGAGTTACATGCACAGACAATCAAGTCAATCGACTGACAGGAAGGGCTTAAATCGATTCTGATCAGTGCAATAAAAGGTGGATTTATATTAAGTCCTTCTGGGTGTAACTTGCCTCTGCACAAATTTAGTAATTATTGTATCAGAAGTGGTATTGTGCATAAAAAAGAAAAACAAAAAGTGAAAGCAAATCGCAAGATGAAACAGTTCGTTGATCGTTGGGCTATTTTCGTTGTGCTTACTCTTACGATGAAGTTGACATGAATGCCCAAGCACTTGAGAAGCAAGCTTAGTAATTAATTTATGTAGATGTTTTGAATAAACAAAATCGTCAAAGGACGTTTTGCATGGTTTGAAAGAAAGTAATTTACATTTGAAACAAATGAAGAGTAGATTGTCTTTTGATATTATCCTTCCTTCATACCTCAAGGTATGAGCAAAGTAATACTGATATTATTTAAGAACAATCCTCCAAGAGTAACTATATAACACTTATCTATATGAATAGGTTAGGCGATAAGAACGTGCTAGGACGACATGGCTAAGAAGTATTAGCAACGTTTAGAATTCTATATGAAAACCAAATTTGATCGACCGTTGAACGCAGTGAGAAGTCATAGGCATGTTCGAACTTAGTTTTAATATATTGTTTTCTTCTCCGGTTCGCTTCCGCTATAAATCAGACATACTCCGCTCAAACTAAAAGAATTCCTCGAAAGCTATACTTGTAGAGCATAATAATAAAAGTCATCGTAAACCTATTGAAAATATAAAAATTAAATGATAATAAATAAACCCTTTATTAATAAACAAACTTCGGCTTCCGATTGGTTCATAAGAAATTTTGGGTAAACAAAATAATGCTGAAGAGCACAAACCATAAGCAATTATTGAAGAATAAGATCCACAAGTGGTAAAAGATCTCTATAACTGCTTTAAGAAAGATGTTAACTTAGATATAACTACAAGTAAAGTAGCACTCGGTTCTCTCTTCTTTCTGGGAAGTCAATCTGGGGGCCAATTACTAGTGGCGGTTAAAATATTTTTCAATTCTCTCTGATAAGTACCTCACACCTCTTACATTACACCTTTTAGTGATGAAAGTGATGCTTTATTGTGTGCAGGGGAACAAAACTTGCCAACTGCCAACCTATGTGCTTGGTGCTCAAATGTGACACGCAAATATTAGGTCGAGTCACAAGTAACTTCTGTTTCTTATCAAACATTTATTTTGTTTTCATTGAGCAACAAAATTGTATTTATTTAACAGTTGATTGTGAGACATGGATGTTTGTCCAATATTGCCTTTAAAAGGTTGTCGCGGTTGTTTTAAGATCGTATCTCCAAAACGGATTTTTACAAACCAATTTCTAACTGCCCGATCAGTTATCCGCTCTTCACCGTATACGCTGCATATTCTTCAGCTGTCGCCTTAGTGCTATTGTTTTATTTAAATTCTCAAAGCATTACATATCGAATATGCACTTTTTGACTCTCCATTGCAGAGGTTAAAAAAACAATTGAATGTGACATGTACCTCATAGAACAGTTGACAGAAGACTAACTGAATCCTCACCTATAGTGGACTATAGTGTGTAAATACGAACAATACGATTTTGCCCCACTCGACCTAATATATTCCTTCCGCTTTCAGTTGTCGATGGTATTTGTGTTGCCTCCGTTGTCTAGGCCACTAGAAAACCTACGACCTACAGGCCGGAAGAGTAAATCAATACTATAAAAATAACTTTTCGAATTTGTGTTCGGTAGCAATTGTGGTACTACTAAAATTTTTAGTATCGTGATCTCGTAGAAACGGCAAAATGAACACCAAACGAGTCTGATTTTTCATATCAAGTTTTATTTTATTCTAATCGGAAAGATAACTAATTTGTTGCGAAATAACAACAATTGTTCAAAAATAAATAATCAAATGTAGTAAATATTTATATTAAGCAGCGAAGCGATGGTCTTATATCAGATAAAGAGCTTTTGTTTAGTGAACTTCTTCATCGTGAAAGCATATTTTTTATCAGAGTTTCAGGCTTCTTCCCAAGCTCTTACAAAAAAGTATCTATAACTAACACCTGGGAAACCAGAGCCTAATATCTTACCCCTTAATTTATAGATTCTTCACTCTGCTAACAGATGCCTTCGGAAAAACTTAAAAATATGCAAACAAAAATATATTAAGATAGGTTCACAAGGACTGACGCTGCTAAGAGCGACTTGAAAACTTTTACCGCTTTTGCCAAGAAATTGAAAGGTTTGGGAAGATTTTCTTGCTGTTTTTTCTTTCCATTTCGCGACACGTAAAGTCTACAGTGTACGTTTCTGTCTTTGACATATGCATCAACATAGGCTGTGTCGATCATAAAATCTTCGAGTACTGGAGGAATAGCAGACTAAAGAAAACAGATAACAAAAAGTTTATCGTAACAAAAACACATAACAAAAAGCGCTTATTTTCAAAACACAATGTTTTCAAAACGTGGACTAGCAATTATTTTCTCTTTATACCCATCACCGAAGGATGGAGAGTATATTCATTTTGTCAAAAGTCCCAGAAGAAAGCATCAGAGACCCCACAAAGTATATGTATTCTTGATCAGGATCAAACCCCGAATCGATTAAGCGTCTCCGTCTGACCGTCTGACCGTATGTCCGTCTGTGTAATGTCTGTTGTAAGCATTCTACTGGCCGTAATAATTAAGCTATCGGCTTCAAATTTGACAGAAACATTGGAAGTTCTCGCACGCAGGTCGATATTGAAAATAGGCCAAATTGGTCAAAGGACACCCTCGCAGCACCTCGGAAACTGAGAACACGTCTGAAAAATTGATTTTTTGCTCATTACCCGTAAACTGTAAGAAATAAAGGTATAAAAATTAAAACACATTTTCTATGGACGATGTTGTAGCACGTTTTTGTGTACAAAAATTGGAAAAACTTGACCATGCCCACCCAATATTATAGTGCATCAAAATTTAATTATTTTTTCAATAACTTTGTAACGTGCTTCAACAAGCTTCAAAAACACCGTAAAGTATAGAATATCTTGGCCAGTTCCACATCTTGTTGAATGCACGTAAACATGTCCGGCTGTTCGTCTGTCCATCCGTCTGTTTGCGACGGATTTAGTAGCAAACATTCTCCCGCTAGCGGAAATGAAAATATCGCATACAAATTTGCAAAAGTACACGCCTACGACGCCCACATGCCTCTACGACAAAACCTTTTATTTAGAAAGTAGAAGAAAGCAACTACGCCCACACTCAATATTAAAGAGTATGAGAATTTTGTTCTTTTACTTCTTTTCTTGGGATAAACGATGATGGGTATAAAAGATTCGATCCCGACCGAATTTAATTTTCTTACCTATTTTTTCCTTTTAACAAGGTCTTTAAAATAACATCCTAAAAAGAAATAAATCGGATGTTTTTGGTAAATTCATTTAAATATGTTTTAAAAATAAAGAAAGATTGCATGTTGTTTTTTTCTAAAATTTACTTTTCCAGATAGCATTGTATCGCTCTATCTATAGGGCTTAAATTAAGCAGGTTTCCGGGATAAAGGCTTCGCTTTGTTGCCATTTTCCCGTATTTTTGTCAATCAAAATATTTTTCATATGCTTAGTGTATGATTCTAGGGCCGTATCGAAAACATTATTACAAATGCACTTTGTTGTGTGGCTGTTGTTTGCAGTGGCTCTGGCAGTGCCAGTTAACAAATACAAATTTTTTAGATTAAATGAAACAGTTTTTCTAAAATCAGGTCATAAGACTTAAAAGAATTTTGCATTCGCAATTTTTCCCGGTTGATAAATGATTTACGATAATTTGACCATTAATATGCATAAGCAGGAACTTTCTCATTAGCGTTAGTTTAAAATGGTAGACATTGCATAATATGTACATAACGAAAAAGGCCAACGACTGCAATGCGGTAAAAACTTAACGAAATGTGCGTTTGTTTGTCTGCCCAACAAAACGACACTGAAGTAAGTAAGTTGACGTTTTTATTGAATATCGGAAATAGGAAAATTTAATACCGTGTTATCGATGTAAACGCGTCGGAATTGTAAACATGTGCAGCAAAAGAGCGGCATATTGCTCATGTCCTCTAGAACAATTCGTTTCCCATTTTCTAATATTCGACTGCAATAGTTTATATATTTAACCTATTTGGCAAACGTGGATACGATCTTCTGAGTAGTGCTTATACCTGTAGGGTCACTAAAAAGGATTGCAATGAAAACCTTGTAGGGCTTTAGATAGATTCGCGGGGCATTCGCTGAATAGATGAATATAGTGATGAAAATGCGTGAACAATATGATAGATTTTCAGTGATAAAGTTCATTTCCAGCCGTGACTGGTTATGTCAGGCAGAATTGCCGTGTATGGGATTCCGAGAAGTGGAGAGTTTTATTGAAGTGGCAATCAATCTTAATCGAAAATGTTGCTAAGGGAAGGGGGTTGCATTACTGAACGATTTTAATTAACTTCTTGTTGTCTGTAATCGATTTTCAACGGGGGTGGTGCCCTCTATGCCCAGTGTCAAGTGCCCAGTTCATAAGACTCCGTTACGTGATTCATTTAAAATGACACCTCTTGTTGAAACATCGGACATAAATGGATTCATAACATTACTGATGGCTTAAAAAATCCTTTTGCCGGTAATGTTGTTAACATTTCCACGTAGGAAATAAACTACATTCAGCTTAGCACTAAATTCGCAATGATTTATATTTCAATGTATTGTACTTGCGAGACAACGAGAATTGAAATCTGCTCAAACCCGAGGTATGGAACGCCTTTAACCTTCACCGAATTTATCGGCCTAATAGATTTCTCGATCATCAACGGTTTTATTATATTGATGTAGCGTGCACGAAACATTATTTATATTGTCCAAATGAAATAACGCAGCTATATGTGGCATTCCACCTTACGTCCAAAGATTTATTGTATTATTTATTAAAAGCATGCACTAAATTACGTTTTGTTGACAAGCATTTTGGACATAAGTCTATCTCTGTCTGAGATTCGTCTTAACGCAAAGGTACTTTTTCCACTTATTTACGCTTTAATTACTTGATGTTAGGCAGCGATGATGCCGCTCATGGTGTTAACGGCAAATGTGAAAATCATACGATAATCTCATATGTCATATGAGAAACTTATGAAGTGTGTTTATTTGCTTGTGGGCTCCTAAGCAGTTGCAATCGTAAAATGCAACGTTCATAAATCATGCTACCCACACTTACGCTTATACACGCACATGCACAAGAGCACAGTGACAACACTTACACACTTGAATGCACTCATTCAGATATTCAGTCATCTCGTCTTGATGTTGGTTTAATGAATATCTACTAAAGAAACAACAGACGCAGGGGGAGAGAAATGAAGTGGCAACAATATCTTTTCACTTCATCATAGTCATTGTTTGCCAACTTATGCGCAATTAATAATTATCACGGCAGTGTGTTATATATAAAGGCAAAGAGAGAGAGAGAGGGAGAGAAAGAGAGAGTGAAGAGCAAAATGTTGAAAAAAATCTCAGTTCGCCTTTCTGGTGAAGAATAAATGAAAAGAAGCATAGTTATGACTTAAACACTGACACACACACACACACACACAGTCTGCAATACGTTTACGTACATCCTTATACGTCCTTTAAATTATCTGAAATCTTTTTTTGAATAGTATTTAAATTGTTGTTGCTGTTGTGTTAAGCTATTGAATATAAAAGTGACACTGCAGTTGCTGTCGTTGTTAAACAACTGGTTGGAAATTATGAAGAGATGATAATGTTGTCGTCATTTGGTTACTTGCTTGCTGCTTTATGCATCTTTATACGTTGCATACAAACAATTTTGTTGATTTATGATGTTATATATGACAAAATGCTCGTATGGCAGCCAAAGCCAGGCAGATTCAAGCAACTAACCATTCATCCAGCCAGCCATTCACCAACATCATCATTATCGTCATCATCGTTATTACCATCATCATGTATATTACGTATAATGTAACTGATTACGTTGTGTGCGTAGTGTGTGCTCTCCTATGAGTGTTTGTATGCGCAATGAACATAACAAAGGTGTTTCTTTCAAGGCTTCTTAAATCCTTGCAGCATGTAAGTAAGTAGTCTGTGCATGTGCTTCTTTATATCTCCTGTTCGCCGTAGAAAAGAAATTTAAAAAAAAAAAAATAAAATATTAAAACTCACGAATATATACGAAATTCCAAGTATTCTACGCACACACACAGACTCCTCTACAAACGTATCTCCTTCCTTAAGCCTAATCTTTATTTTCTTTTCGCTTTGTTTGGTTTTCATATGTCGTCGTTCGTTACGCTGTTTTTCGCTTTAGCGTGTGCATGAAAGCAAAATTAAAACACATTTAGCATATTTCCTGGCGCCTTCTTTATTTGTTGTCATACGTACTCGTCACGGAGAGATTGTATTAGATTTTCCAACTGTTTGCTATATATTTCAAAGACCCTATCAAGTATTTATTTGCGTCAATAACGGAGTCGACTTTATATTGATATGCGACCAATCGTTGAAATTGCGATTTCAAAAGGCAAGGTTTGCTTCAAATCTTCGCTTATCCTTCATTTCACGTTCAAGCACTGGCAAAATCATTTCTTGGGCTGATGAGAACAATGGTGATTGAGTTTGAAAATCCACTCAGTTAGATCAAAGTGGTGGCATAGCTTGTGCACTTGGTTACGAAATTTGAGCAAATATTGTAAAAATATGATATCAAGTCATATATAATAAGATGTACGATGTGCAATGGGATGATGAGTGAAGGGATCTTCAAAATATCCTTTAATCAAATGCCGCATTTAAGCGGTGGATAGATGCTAACATATTCGTCTCAAACCGAGGATAACGTCTTACTTGGTTATTATTTTATGCATTCCGAAGTAATCGTACGTAATGTTGTTTCCTTGCATGTGCCTGTTTGTGATATATGCAGTTATAAATATTGAAATGTTAGCGTTATTGCATTTAATTTCCATGGGATCGAGTAAATGCTCTATGCTAAGTTATATAATTAAATATCATTTGCCTTGTTATAGATGTGTAAACAGAACTCTGCACTTTTCATCATTCAGCTCGTAATATAGTTAATTATCCCTGGCCCGTTATGAAAACATGCAAATAGAATTAAAAACGCTTCAAAACAATTCTACAACTTGCACAACACAAACACAAGCCGCAAAAAGTGAAGTTAATTTTCAGGTCGCAACAGCTTCTTTCATCTAATCTTCACAGTACAGCTGTACGGCAAAAACAATCACAATTTCATATATTATTATACGGTTTGTTACTTCTGCACAGTTCATGTAGTAATTAATTAAAATTTCTTTGTTGTTTCTTGATCGGCTTCTCATAGCTAAGCTCAGCTCGTACATGATAGAAACTATAAAAAAAAACTTGTGGTTTTGAGTGTTCTTGAGTTAAATCAAATCAGAAGTTCTTGAATAAATCGAATTTTGTGGTGAATGCATTAAATCACCACAGAGTTTGACGTTGAATTCAAGATCTCATGATTTCCAAGATTGTTTACGTGTCTCGTTTACTTACCCGTCCTTTTTAAAATTAACTTAATTTCGTGGTGGTGCAAGTGCGGTCAAGATAAAACTTGACGATATTCTTTTAATTCTGGTTGTGCGCTGCTTAACTCTGCCAGTCGTTAATTGACAAATTACACGGGTCTAAAAAGCAACTTACTTTGTATTCCATTGAATCTGAGTACATGTGAAATGGCCGTTCAATCTTTATTTTAGTGCTAAACATTTTTGCTCATTTATGATCGATTATCTTAAATATCGTAAATGGAAGAGGGGGAACCTTCAAAGAAAACAGATATTTGAAAAGATATTCAGGACAATATCTTTGACAAGAACGCGTATTGTCCTTCTTGCAACACGTCTCTTAGAATTCACTTCTGGTGCGTCACGTTTTATTGTCCAGCACTAGTCTGCCAACGTCACAGTCCTCCGGAAAGTAATGTGAGAATGTAGAAATGGTACTTTCAGTGATGTATTGCATCCCATCTTTTGATAACATGTGACAAAGTGCGTATCCAGTCCCCTTCTCAGAATACATTATGCTATTATTCTAAAAGAAATCTCAAGTAGCTTTTCCATTACTTTGAATGAAATCGAAACTTACGTCTTTACAAAGACAAGAGTTGTTATGGACACCAACAGTCGAACGAATTTTTGCATCAGTGATTCGGGAAATTTTTCTTAAGGCCCAATTTTGTAAAGACTAGAGGATGAATTAAGGCACGCTGGCGGTATATTTTTTTATTGTACGTCGGTGGGTATATTTTCCTTTTATAATATTCTGATAGAGCTCAACTACGCCTTTCACAATCGCCTTGCTATATATATCTAGCAAAATCTGCCAGTTTTATTTATCGTAATCTGTGGTTTCCAGTATTATCTTCATATTATCGTAGGTTTCTTTCATATGAACGCCACGAGTAATTGGAATTTTGGCGGAAGTTAGCTCCCGTTGTGAGATAGCCCAGTATTTCGACCAATCGCATGTTTAGTTTAATTCAGACTAAATCAAAGCTAATTTTCGAAGGGTTATTTTTATCACTTTTTATAGGTGTGTCGCGCGTAAAGGCACCAGATATATGCCATTATCACCGCGGTACCATTAAGCGTATGTCGTTACCTGTATTTAAAAAACCAAAGGCAGCTTAAGCTGTCATGAACCGGATTATGAAGCCTCCAAACATTAGTTATTGTGACCACGGACAAACTTTGACTGCAGAGCAGGAAGTTCTATGTGAGCGTTATTGCGAATGTCCCCGCTTCGAACACGATTTCTATGTAACATAAGATTAAGTACGAGGTACTTTAAGGGCATATATTACATATAAATATTATCCACATGTATATATATATAAATATATGAGTCCATATGTATATATATAAATATATAAGTCCATATATATATATATATATATATATATATATATATATATATTCTCATGACAAATTGAATGTTTGTGACAACAAAGAGATTTTACTTTAATTCATCATATCATTCTGACCATCCGCAATATAGTTGTATCCTGTTAATCTAATTACGATCGTTCTAACTAAGAATTGGAATTGAGTAGCACGGGAAAAAGTTCAAAGGTGGAAATTTTTATAATTATTTTTGTAAATTTCGTATTACAGAAGCAATTAGTTGCTATCGTCTCTCCACTCTTGCATTGTCCGGATATATGGAATTCGTGTTGCGAGGTCCTTTCGCTGCCTTCGTTTATACAGGAACTAGCTTTACTTCTCCACTGTTTTGTTAGTCATTTTGCATTAATGTAGTAATTCTTCAATAAGTTTTGTTTTTGATTGCACTCGCTCTAAAAGATTTCATATTGGAAATGTTGCTTAGATACAAAAGGTGCGTAATCGGTATATTGGAACCATTACCAAAGCTTCACCGTACAACCACGACATGTTCAGGTGTTATGGATAAGAAGATAACATAATGAATTACATTCAATAGTTTGTTTACCGATAGTATTAAGAGGCATGTATATTGGCGCCTGCGCATGTGCAGATATTTTAACCTAACCTTAATTTTGATTAAAATTTTGATCGTTTGTAAATAGTTTGGCTAAATAAAAAAAGCAAAGCCCATGCCATGCCACCACCTCGGGAGAAGCAATCGATAGTGGGCCTTGAATATCATAGCAAACATATCTTAACTGGAAACTAAGGTCGACCTTTCTTTGCCAAACTCTTCTTCTCAACTTTAAAAAACAACTAAATTTGCTTTTTCATGTATGTGCAAGTTAGGGAGGCCCGCAGTGACAATCGAAATAGGAAATTTTTAACTTTTAAACAAATTGGTCCAGGTCTCGAAACTAGTTAGTATTGTATGTATAGGTTTCCAAAAAAAGTTCGACCATTCGAACAAATGTAGAGAGAAGGAATTACTTTCCTCTTCTTCTTGTACTTTCGAATTTTTTTCTATTATCTTTAAAATGTACGTTCGTGACCTGATTTCTCTTGCGTTGATAAAACGTTAAAAAGCTCAAGAGTTTAAAAGCTTGCATTGTATGCTATGCGCTATACGTGTATTTGAAAAGCTTTTAAAAGAGCAACTAAGAGAGAGTGCGTGGAATCTCTGCTTATTGTTGTTATATTCTTCTGCACAACGCAGCACAATACGAATATAGAATAGAGCGCTATTTGCTTTATATGCTGCTTTAACTGCCTGCCCATACAATGCAAGACTCCAAAATAAGTTTCTCCAGTTTTCATTGTTGCTTCTAGCTTTATGTTCTTGCTCTTTGCTGGCTAAGTACATAAATACCAAATAAACCAAAAAAAATAAATAAATAAATAAAAATAAAAATAGAAATAAAAAGAAATATAAAAATAAAATAAAAAAGAAGGATTAAAAAAAACTATAAAAACCTCTTTAGAAATTCGAACCCTCCAATAATTACAAACGAATATTTTAAGAAATAAATAATTTTAGTGAATTTTGTGAAATTTTATACCAAAAACTACAAGATTTAATGAAAATATAACAAAACATACGTAAACTTCTTCGCCACTAATGTGCAGATATATATATTTGTGCGCGTGTGTATGTATATATATATATATAAGATTTCGTGTGCGAGAGTTAGTATTTTTGCATTTAAGCTGCTGCTGCCGCCGCCGCTGCTGCTGCTGCTGCTGCCTTCAGTGATGAGCTTCTTCTTTGTGTCATTTTATTAGAATAGAAAAAAAAAAGAAAAAAGTCCTTGTAAACAATGCTACAGTGTGGACGTCAAGTGCTTGTGCCTGTGCCTATCCATAATAATGCTTTCGTACTTTAAATGTGTGCAGAAATTTCGAATTTTGAGTATACTACTAAGCTTAAGTTATTTGCATATACATATGCATAAATAACTCTTTACTGTATGTATGCGATGTTCGTTGCTTTTTTCTTTTTTCTGAAATAGTGATGAAATTTGTTTTTTTTTTGTTTTTTTTCGTTTCTTTCACATAGTCTCCCTTTCAAAAATGGCTGTGTACGAGAGCACAAAAATTAGCTTAATGTATACGAACGTAAAGTAACTAAGTGCAATCAAACTTTAATTAAAAACCTAATTAAAAAGTAACTTGCATATGTGTGTATGTAGAAGTGCGTAGCAGTATATATATATATATATATATATATATATATATGAGTATTTGAATGCCATCACTAGACGTTATTTCCCTCAATCAAAATGCAAAATTTGCAAAACTGCACAATTCAGAGCCACATAGCGCATATATATGTGTGTGCGTAAAAACGTAAAACCGATTCCGTCTTTAAATGCAACAATAATATATAAAAAGTATTCTGTAAATTTCGTAATTTTTGCTTTTGCTTTTGTAAATTCTATTGTAAGAAGTCGACATAGAAAAACTTTGAAATAAAACACTTTTTGAAAACAATTTATTTTTCTCAAAAGCCACATGAGCAGCGGAAAAAGCTTTGTTCTCGCTGTGATGTAATTGCACTCCCCTTAGACAACTGCATTAATGTTTTGAACACAAATTTCGATAAGCAACAGGTAAATGTCATTGAAAATATCTTTTTTCTAATATTTCGATAAATGTTGGCAATCCTGTCAGATGGCTGAGGATTGCTTCAATTTGAATTATAAACGAATTCTTGTTTTAACCCTTCTTGCTCGTTGTATGCATACAAATTTGTTGTTGCATACATTAAGGCAAAAGTAGAAATTTTATCTATAAGTCCTTAAGTCCACCAGAGAACGATAGATAACACATGACGTGAATATTGTGTAATTTATCGCCGCTCGCCACTGACGATCAGATAATAACGTGATGGCCACTTCAAATAATATCGAGTTCCACGTAGAAGATCCTAGTATCAGACCTTCGGGAGCTCGCTCATGGTACCGAGAAGAAATTATCGAAATTCTCATCTTAGCTGCCACTTTTCCGCTCCTTACGTCATTATGGTAATACAATGACAATGAACCCAAGCTGTACAATGTTCAGATCAGGAACCTTCACTGCATGCTAACCCAGCTAAGGATATAAGGATAGTGGATGGTGGGATCTTGCTAGCTAAGGCATGGGTCCGAAAGAGCTTACGCTTGCTCGCTGGTTGTTCTTGTGACGGGAAAAGACCACTAAAGTGCCACGAAATCTATTTGTACCTAAAAGACGATATCCAACGAACCCAACTATCTTCAAATCGAGAAAACATTTTCACATGGAGGAAAGTCTGCAAAGCTGTTGTCATTGCGAAATTACACCAACAGCCATCGTTCCTTTGAAAACCGAAGTGGGTGAAAGCTTTTGGCGGCAGGAAGCTTCATTAGACTCTTGCAGAAAAAAGGCATAATATCGTCGCTTCTTTAGTTTCCCGCCTAATTATGTGAAGATATATGCCTCTTTGTCATGTGGTCACTCATTCCAGCTAGCAAAGGAAGAGCCACAGAGGCGTAATCGCTGTGTAGTACTTATTTGATAATAGTATAAACAAGAAGAGAATTCTAGGATCTAATACAATACGTTATTCGAAAACGAAGAAAAGTGGAAAATTCTTTCAACATACTATCTATGTGGACGTAGCGGAATCTTTTATCGACCTGATCCCAAGAAATCCTACGAGAGTAAAGCGTGAGGGATCTGAGATCTATCCTCATAATGATTACTTAAAGCCTGTCTTCTACAAACGTGATTATCTTTCTTAAATATTCTTCTCAGCTAATTTCTTAGACTGAAATACAATTTTCATCAAGTCTCTTAGTTAGTTCTCTGTCCTAGGGTCATGCAGAAATTATTTACGTGATTATCTCAAAACATCACATCATTAAATGACGGTTCCGCATACTTCCTTCCATGTTTCCTTCGGAAAGTTTTTGCAATTAATCATACCCTGCGATGAACTGCGAAGCGATCACATTTAAAAAAAGTCTAAAATCGGTAATGATGCCATCACCAACTTGCAAAAATTGCAAAACAAGTGCTAGACAGTTTGACTTTAACGTCTTTTCCCAAAAAGCAGGAAGTGTAGGCAGTTAGCACGAGAAGGAAACAGATTCAATTACATTCTTCGCATAGGTGAATGACCGGAACTCGTTAAAATGATGTGTTGTGCTGCTTTACAAAGCCTACACTCCCTTAAACACTTTAAGTCGATAATAGTTTACTGAATCTCTATATAGGAAGGGGATAAGATATTTCAAAAAAGTGAAAAGCAATCATAAGGCAGTTATTGTGCTGATTATGAGGCGACAGGCCTCATAGTCGATAACTATCATACCGAAATAGGCCACACGCAGTAACTTAAAACCATTTTAACACATCAACCTACATTACATGAAAAGCGTGAACCATGAACGACACTAGCAATTAAATCGAAAAGTCAAAAAATGAGCTAAGAAAGCACAAGTGATTTTCGTAACGGGCAGATCAATGTTGAAAAATATAAAAAATCATGTTCCTTGGTTAAGTGATCAAAGCAAACTATGATGGCAAATAAATACAAAAAACACAAGTAGTCAAAACATGTGACAGCTTGTGTAAACAGCATCCCAGATTAGCGTCGCTCTATATTATTTAGACGTAATTTACGGAGGCTTGCATTGTTGTGTTAAGTTCAAAAGTGGTAGTTTAACGGTAAGTGTAGCTGTGGGCGGCATAAAGTATTTCCCAAAGCTTTATAAAATTGTTGAAAGCACTACCAACGTCAGGTGCATAGGGCCCCACAGAAGGCGGTCTTTCAAAAGTGATGCGAACAATAAATACTTGCCCATTGACAAAGACATAGCCCTCGTACTCATTCCCCTCCTCTCTCAGTAGTACTTTGATATGTGATATGTGTCACGTACTCTGGGAGACGATGGCTAAGGCATCGTTGTTATGGTGTGTGCCACCGGGCACGATGCATATGTTCATATGGAATTTTTCACGTCCAACATTAGAGAGATGTGTTTCTTTCGACAAAGTTGTACAAAACGATCAAATATTGATCTGATAGGAGTCTCAGAAGTCTCTATTTGAAATCACCCTTTTTTCTCAGTCTTCCCAACCTCATTCATGATCACCCTAGATCGCGGGTTCGCATCGAAACGTCGCGCAAACAATCGTGACTATTAAACGAGTTTTTAGAAGGTACACACATGCTTAAAATATCTCTCAAGCTTTCAACAGGTTTGACGTTACGTTTGTAACAAACCTTAAAGAGAGATAAAAACAAAATTTGTTCATTAATTAAATCCTTTAGCAAGACTACTGGGCTATGTCAGCGTCTTCAGACGCTTATCCTGCAATTTTCGATATGGCACGCAACGCAATACCGCGACTTCTCAGTCTTTAACCGCACTGCCGCAGTCCTTCTCGCCATTTCCGATATTTTCATTTTTAAGTCAAACGTACATAAATACTGGTCTCCTTTTTTCCCCACAACCCCATGAAAATCCCCACCACCATCGATATTAACCAACAATATTTGACAGCTGAAATGTTCCATAGCTCTGAGAAAAGGTTTGATCCACTATGGGCTAGCCCACAACTAATAAAAATTAGTGAATGCGAAATAAGGGGAATATGTGTGTGTGCAGCGTAGTTTTCATATTTGCTTTCATTTCAATAAATGGAAAGTTTCCTTAAGCACTTCAACTGATGGCGTATCTCTGTGCATTTAGAAAATCAGTCAATTTGCCATATGAGCACGTAACTTTTTTCCGCTTCGTTATGTGTCTGCCAAATAAAAATAAGTGTCTGAATAAATAAACAATATCGAATGAAAACAATTTTCACTTTACGAACGTATGTGGGTGTGTATGTGTATGTGTAGGAGAGAGAATTTCATATGATTGTGTGTTGTTCGCTTGTGCATGTGTATGGGCCAAGTGTATGTGCCTACGTGTGTGCGTACATATATATGTATGTATGCGCATCTTTTATATTTCTGCTCATTGAATCCAATGAATGTGTGTATTGATCCAGACTGCTTACATTTCTTTAGTAAACAATGCACATTCATATCAAATAGCAATCCTATCGGTTAAGGGATAATGCCAGCGCTAAGCATACTTCATTTAATGTTTGTTTACGTTCACACATGCATACACATATAGAGATGTCGCTCGGTCGATTTGTAAATGTCCCTGGTTTGGTTGATCTTCAAGTAGCAGAATTGTATGAGATATGTATGTAATAATATAAAATTGTAGCATATTCTTAGGATTATTATATTAATAAAGTTTGAAATAATTAACAGCATTTATGAACGGGAGCAACCAACAAACACATAACATAACATAACACAACATAATATAACATGTTACGAAATTATATTTGTTGTGGAATTTTATATTATTAATTAAATGTAATTTACGTAAGTGCGTAATTTATTTAAGAAAATTACATTTGTTTATTGTAAATGTTTTTTTTTTTGAAGGGAATTCAGTTCCTATGTATATTTTTAATTATTGAGAATTTAGGATTTAATGGGGCGACGAACGAGCTGAGCTCTTTTACGTTTTGGTGTAAAGTGGAAATATTAAAAGCTTGGTTGGCTTTTGAACTTCATTTAAATATATTTATATTTTCTCTAAAAGGTTTTAAAAACCAACATAATCTTCTCATAAATTTTAGTTATTGTGGTTGTTGGCTGCAAAAAAAAAAAAACAAAAACAAAAAAAATTTCATTAACACTTTCTCTATTGCAAAGCGCTCTAATGAATGCTAGGATGCATGGTGACTTCGGTGTCTTGGGTCTTTATTGTCGTTATTACCATCCCTATCATCATTATCATCATTATCATCGTCATCAGCGTCATCATCATCATCGTCATTATCGTTGTCGTCATTGCCAGCAATATCACTGTTCTTATCGTCGTCATCAGCAACAAAATGGAAAGTCACGCGCTACGAAAATTGGCCACAAATTTGACCCTCACAGAATGAAAAAAGCGTTATTTTGAAAAACGAGCTTTATTCCCTGAAATGCACACCCATATACCTATAAAGTGAAAAAATGGAAATTGTGGCACGAGAAAAAAAAAAAAAAAACAGGAAACAAGAAACGACCACAAAATTACAAACGCAAACTTTGATGTTGCAGCAACAACAGAAACAACAATAACAACAACTCACTACGAAATGGACAAAATGAATAACTACAAAACAGCACACAGTGCAAGTAGGAGTAGGCAATGATGCCAAGGAGTCATGTCTTTCTTGTTTTTTTCTTTTTTTTCATTTTTTTTTTTTTTTTCATTTTTCGTTGGGTAAATGGTCAGTCCAAGAGATTTATAGAAGTATGGAATAGTTTGTGGATAGGTTTGGTTTAGTTTAGTTTGGTTTGGTTTGGCTTGGCTTGGTTTGCTTTACTTGAGCGTCAGTTTATGTGTGAACGTGCTTTGGTGCTGTTGCTGTTATTAAGTGGATAAGCTAGCAAGTTATTCTTGCTGTTGTTTGTGCTATTGTGTTGTTATAGTTGTGAACTTTCTCCGAATATGATGAGTACATGTTAAGGACCTTTGAGGACATGAAATGGACAGACATACACACAGACAGACAGACAGACAGACAAACTAACACTATGCAGACATAAACTGTACTGTGTTGTTATCGTAGCCACGACTAGTACTAGAGACCTCCAATAGCGCTTCTATACGGGTATGTGTGTCCGTGAAACATTGACTCATTTGCATATTTTCCAATTTACAACAAAAGCCTTGTGTTGTAGCAGCCAACAGCTATGGCCACAACCACTAGTAACGCCACCACTAGTAAATATGGTTGGTGATGACTTGAAATATTTTGAAGTACTCTTAGTGGATATGTATATTCGTATATATACTTATATACACTTATATATATAGGTGCGTGTGTTTATGTCGCATCTTTATGTGCATGTTGTTGTTTAAGTTTTAAAATTATACCAACGGGTGTTGCTGCTTGTACGAGTTATGTTTGCAAATGACCGAACACATACGCACGCATCTTACAAACTTAAAGTAAAAGTGCAAACGCATAATCGAGCAGTGAGAGTGCTAAGGTTGCCATTTGCTTATCAAACTTAAACTTATGGGATAATATTAGTAATCGTCAATGCAAAATTCGGTCGAAGCGCAGCTAGCTAAGCTCTTTCTTTCATCTCCCCAGCGTTGTCATTTTCATTTCAATGTTCCTTATATACACACATATGCATATATAAAATGCATAAACTCTGGCCGAAGAGTATGCATCAATATGATTGGTTAATGTGCCTGGGTCGTTTTAAATTTAAACTCAGTACTCGCCGCATTAAAATATGTTACGTTTATTATTTTGTTGACAACGCTTGAAAATAGGCATGAAAAAGTTCACAAAAATGCAATTTTTTCATGGATTTCGGTTATGAAAATGTTCCTTTGTGTTGGCCAGACCTGGAAGACAGGACAACATCATTGAAGCTTAAACAACATAATAAAAATATACTTTATTCGCATACAAATAGACAACGCAAATGCTAAACAACTGAAGCTTTAATATGTGGTTTTAGATAACTGCCTGCTTATAGGATGCGGGAATTATTCTAAAACTGATACATATATATATATATCAAGCAAACAGGTTGAAAATTAAGCAAAGGCTTTTCGTAAAAGTTCGTAGACCAAGTACTTGTAGCTATCGTGGTTACTCTTTGTCAACAATTTAACCTTAAAAACAGCAAAGTCCAGAAAAATCTAAAATTTATTACTGAAATTTATATGTAATAAGCCGCAATGTCTGTGCGTCGATGTACGTTCACAATCGTTACAGTTGCCTCAGTAAGTGAAAAATTACTCTAGCGCTAATAAGTGCGGGTTGTTGAAAGAACATTGCGTGATCGTTGACGGTAATCCAATTTTCTCGATTATTCGCGTGCCGCTCTTGGCATAAATTACAAGTATTCTACGTTTCCTAAATGCTTTTCTACTCGAAACAAAAGCAACCTCCGTACTTTCCCCTATTATCGATTTATTAATTAAAGAAAAAAAGATGTCGTTAATGGATGATCTTAGAGATGTGAGACTATAGGCATCCAAAATTCGTCGCAGACTGTGCGACTGAACGGAATATAATTTTCTATTTTTCTTTATTCAACTTTATCCAAACATCGTTTTTTATTTCGAGCTTTACATTTGCTAGCGCTACTGAGCTCATACCTTTTTTATTTTGTTTTCATATTTTCGTGTTCGTCTTTTTTCTTAAAAAGTTTGATTCATTTTCGCCTTACAGTTTGCGCTCTGACTGCATAAATACCGCAAGCATGTTCGCCTGCTCGTATGGGTAAACTCATTGTATATAGTTGTTTGTTGAAAGTGCATAAAAAAATTCATTAGTTATGCAGCATGCGTTCTCAACGCAATGTCTTTGTGTTTTGTGCCTTCGTTGGAAAGATTCCACTTAGTGTTAGTTTGATGTTATTGGTGTTGATGCTATTGATGTCATTGTGTGACTTTGAGCTGATGCAGCAATGTTCTCTGTAAAAGCCATGGTGGCTCTTTTCGAGGGTATGCAGTCACGCGTCCGTCCATCTATTCTCAACCAATATTTACTTGTCTGTCCCGCGTTTCCTTTTTTTTTGTTTTCTTTTACAGTTTACCGTTTATCCATTTTTTCTTTATCTTTTTTTTGTGTCCTTTTTTTTTGTTTTTGTTATTGCTTCGTACTTTGTGGCTACGTTAGAACTCCTAAAAAAAAAAAAGGAGGGAAGAAACAAAAAATCATATTTACAGTTTTATTTTTGTCTTCTCCTTTTTTTATGTAATTATTTCTGCTTTCAAGGCTTCATCGGCGTGCGTGACCTGTCTACAAGTTGCAATTCTTCGATAGTGTGACTTTAAGGCTAGTTTTTCAGAATGTTCGCGTAACTTTTCTTTTTGAGTGCATTTCCTTTTAATGCATTTTTCTTCAATTTTCTACAGTTGTGTTAACTCGTTAAGCAAATATGAATTTTCTCACCTTCATTACGTAATCAACTAATTAATCATTTGTGTTAAGAAAATGACAGTTACCCATTCACTACATATACACATAATATATTTACGTAGTAGACCTATTCGAGTCCGATATCCATCAACTTGAATGAATAAAAACGATGCTGATGAAAATGACGAAAAATAAAACTCGAAAACTCGAAAGGTTTTTTCGTTTTCTTAAGCCTTTTTACCTTGCAAAAGCAACTAACTGCTCGTCTAGGAAAAGTTTGATAAGAATTAGAAAAGAACGCTTTTATGAATTGGAATTTGATTGAAATTGAGATTCATTTGAAATTAAAGTGGAATTGATTATCACGAGATTCGATATCAAGAATTAGTATTGGGCCTAAATTGAGTTCTTTTCTTATCTTTCAATCAATTAGAGGATGTTTTCTGTTCGTGTAGTACGGTGACGGTGAGAATGAAGTGAGGAAAGAGAAAAAACTAGTGAAGTCGTGGCCGTAACCTATTTGCGCCTTTAATGACTAGGCATTTACTGCAGCTACTACCAGCGCATTGAAATTTGAGCTCGCGAGCCTTGGCTTTGTAGTCGTGTTAGGTAAACTACTTGGCTGCTAATGCGAAGTTGAGCTTGAACTGACAATGAACTAGAATTGAATTGATTGATTGAATTTTGAAGTCCAGTTCTGGTAGAAAATGGAACGTTTTCGAAATCTCAAGTCCACAACTTACTCCAGGTCATTTAGTTAGTCAACTAACAAGAAACTCTACCTAACTTTGATAAAAATTGCTTAAGAGTTATTGAAAAGTTGAAAGTGTTTCCCGCAAATCGTACATACTGACGGTTTTTATTATTTAAAAGGCAACAAGACGTAAGAGACATAAAAGTTTCTAAAAGCGTTTACTAGCTTTTTTAGGTTTCCTGTGCTTTTTTTTTTTGAGAGTTTTGGAATTTTTCAAATTGAAATTTAAGTATTTGCAGTAGCGGCCAGTGTTCATTCCCGTTAACAAATGCATATAGTTTTCAGTTCCGAATGCAAATAAGACCAATTCCCATCTTTTTATTGTTACTATAATTTCACTTATGCTTAGTTTAGTTTTATTGCAGCACAACATGAAACTGAAAAACATGGGAGAAATGAAAGAATTCGTAGCATTTAATGACGACCATTGCATTAACTGTCAAATAAGAATTAAAATTTCATTCTGTGCATAAGTAGAACGTACAGAACGTAAGTGGTTGTAATGTATAAAGCGGAAGATAAGTTTTGATCTCTATTCGATTTAACAGTGGCGGTATTGTATTGATTTAATTACGGGTATTTCTTGATGTCTTGTTTCGAATGAAAAACTTAAGGTTTACGATTTACACAATCATAGCTAACAACTAATCATTAGGCGGAGCGAGGGTTGCCTGCGCACCGAGACTAGGGTACCGCGCTGTAATAATTGCTTGTATTGTGCACATATGTAGAGCCACGTTGCCCTCTAACCACAATTCAATTGCCTTGGGCAATAATACTGCTCCGCACAACTCCGCGTGCATATGAAAACATATATATGTTATAGGTAAATATGTGCAGAATAGGTTTGTGTATGGAACAGAGGGGAAATCCTCTTCTCTGAACCTCGTCTACTCTGACCGTTACAAATTAAGTTGCTATAATTTTAAATCTTCATCAATTAAAGCAAGTAACTTGAAAATTTAAGGTAGCAAAGCAGCCGGCAAGTAACCAACACCTGCTGTAGTTCACAACTGCAGCAACACCGACAGCATTAAAGTTTACAAAAAAGTTAACATAGGATAGAAAAGGAAGGGAAAAGAAGAAAGCAGGAGTTCATAGTCGTCGTCGTCATCATTATCATTATCATCATTAGTATGTTCAGTAAGTTTGCGCTCGCGGCATATATGTAAGAGAATGTGTGTATATCATGCCAGGATATATAAATGTAATGTGCGTGCTTGTGAAATGTTTGCATTTGACTCTCTATATGTGCATGTATGTATGTGTATTGTGTATGTATGGCAAATGACCGTAGCGTTTATGGCATAATTAATTACAAATTATATGCCATGCGTATGTGATTTGCATTTTAACAAAAATTTACACATAGGCGCACCATGACCGCATTAAAACCCCCAAAATACATAACCACATTGGGGATGGTAAGCAATTTTCCACATATAAAGCACAAATACGCATACATTCGCACGCATATAATCGCCTTGCTATCAGCAAATTCATGAACACACACACACACACACACACACACACACAAGACACTCTCTGTTATATTATGCAAACATAGAGAATTACGGCATAAAAAAAAATAAAAAAAATACTTACGAACGTCACCTATACGTTTTTAATGTAAACAAATTCAAAAAAACGTAGCCTAGGGAGCCTGAGAGTAAGAGAGAAAGAATGAAAGTAATACCGCCAGCTATTATTTTGGTCGATATGTTGCCATCCATCGTCGGAAGGTATGTTTAACACATGTTTTTATATAAATTAACGGACATCAATAAAAAACTCGTGAAAAATTGAAAAAAAAAAACTCAACAGTTATAAATAATCATAAAATTAATCTTAAAAAAAATTGCTTTTTACTCCAAACTCCGTAAACTAGGCATCGATTTTTTTTTGGTTTTTTTTTCTTTTTTTTTTTTTGTTTGCTTCTGTGTAATGTTGTTGTGTATATGTTTATTTACATTGAATCGAGAAAAAAAACAGTTTTATTTAAATATTTTTTCCCCATTTCTTGAAACTATGTAACTATCTTCTATAGATTTTAACTGAATTAATCGAGTTTTTATAATTATCAATTTTTCTATTTTTTTTTTTTTTTAAAGCAAAGCTAGGCAATGAATTTTTATTTATTAATTTACTTATTGAAATTGAGCAAGAAAAAGAAAAAAGATATAATAGTAAAAAGCAAAGCATAGAAAAAAAAGGAAAATTTTATTTTAACATCCTGAAATAATTGTTACTAATAATAATGTTAGTTTGACGTTTGGGGACAAAAGATCAACCGAGCGTAAGAAAGTCATCAAATGCTTCCGTTGGTAAGAAAAGTTACCTACGAAAACTTGTTTAATCTACTCTTTAACAAAACAAAAAAGAAAATTTGCCTTTGGATTTTTCTGCTTAGAAAGAGAAACTATTGAGAGAAAAAAAAGAAAAAAAAAATGCTGTGCCAAGTATAAAGAAGACAAGAATAAAACTGACATGTATGCACGCATAAGACGAGAAATGAAAACTTGCCGCGTTAGTACAAGACAGAAGGACGGAAAGCAAGGGCAGAAAAATATATGTGATACGAAAGCAGCGACACAAAAAAAAGAGAAAAAGACAAAATTCAGTGCATTTTATTTGAAAGTTGTGTTTAAAATAGAGTACAAGAGGGGGATGCAAGCTGCAAGGGTCAAACTATATGTAAAAGTTTAAAAAAAAGTACACATATAGAATCTGGGTGTATTCTAACGGTGATTGAAGCAAAATGTTACAAAACAAGTTTTTCAACAAAATGGAAAAAAAGAAGGAAAATAGAAAACTCCAAAGTTGGCAAATGAACCAACTTTCGAGGTGATCAATCCTTAAAATGCATTTCTTTTCTTTTGGCATTTCTGCACACACACACACACGCAAACTCGCAAAGTCATACAGATTTACAAACACCATTGCATATAGAGTTTCCTCTCGTCGAAAGCAAGTTTATACTAAATATATCGTTTCGTCTGCAACACTTGAAAAGTAATAGCTCTGAGGTCCACAAAGAGGTAGGACAGCGAGATCCGAACTCATCGTGTGAGAGACATGTCTTTTGGACAGGTAACGAAAAATCTCTCAAAGTTGCAAATATTATGACTTGAACGTGAAACTTGAAACGCATTTTGTGAGTAATAAGAAAAGTTGGCTAGTAAATGGAATTGAAATAAACCTTAAGTCCGTAAAAGGTTAAATCTGACATTATTTTACTACCATTGTAAAGTATCGTCAATCTAAAGTTAATGAATTGCCTGAACTACTCAATTTGCTATAATCCATACTAATATACTAGATATATATCTACAGACATTTACAAAATGAACGCAGTAATTTACAGTAGTACATGACTTCTATGTAAAACAATACGAAGGCTCTTGCTTTTACTTCTTATATAGAACTTTTACGATCCCATTACAATGGATGTAATTTGAATTACATAATAATAAATAATAAAATGTGGATCTTAAATGATCCAAAATTCGAACTGGGTCGTTTTAATTTGTCTTTTATTTTTACATGGACTTTTTCTTTTTGTTTTTTGTTTTATTATAAATGTCACTAAAGCATGGCTAAAAATGTTTTCTGGTGGCCAAACGGCGCCATTATTAGCTTAGTTAGAATGCGTAAATATTGTGTGTGCATGTGTGCGTGTGTGCTTGTGTGTGTGTCTTCGTGTTCGTTTCGCTGTAATTCGAAAAGTTTTTCCTTTTCGGTTATTCTTGTTGTTTTGCCCTGACTGCCCTGAAACCCGTTAACAGTTAAGTGGATAAAGCCAATTTATGAGTTTTGAATTTTTTTTTCAACATTTTTATTTTTTTATTTTTTTTGTTTCACTCACACACTCTCTATTTATTTTAATGCACTATGTTTTCTTTTTTGTTTTTATTGAAGTTTTTTTTTTTTTTATAGTTTTTAAAATATGTTTGTTAAGCGTGTTTACCTTACCATATATACATAAACCAAGCATTAGGTTAACATTATTAATTTAAATCGAAGAAAGGAAATTCATTTTGGAATCGTAAATTATTATTAGCGATAACAATGATATGTGCACACTAATATCCATTTAGTTTGGACAGAAAATAAGTTAATAGAAAATTTGTTTGCGCCAAGATATGGGTAAAAATTGCCAAATTACTCTTAAAACACCTTACAGTTGCGAATGATTAAAACAAAGCAAAGAAATCGTTTCCTTTCCGAAACCCTTTTCACCCGCTGAGATTTGGTATTAATCAGCTGGCTCCAAAGGATCTCAATGCTATTTAAAAACGCTTATATAATGCTTCTTTATGCTTGAGTATGGAACTGCCGATCTCCACAAGTTTACTTTCATTTACTTTAAGTTAAATGAAAATTTCTTAATTAAATGATGTCTTCATCTCATGGGATAACTTTCTCGCATTACACTTCTTTGAATATTCTTCACGTAATCATCTTTTAGGCTGCCTCCTGGTTCAGCTAACTGACATGGCATGGCTCATCCTTTACGCTAACAATTCATGTGGTTTTTTATGCTTTGCTGGCTCGTCTTTTTCGTCCAATGGCCGTATGTTTAACAAGAGTCATGTCATTTTGTTTGGTCCGAAAAGAAAGGATTGTAAGACGAGACAAATTCTCTAATAAAAGCTATGTATGGGAGAATATTAAAATCATGCGTTTCAAGTATTGCCTGGCATTAATATAACGTAACATTCCCCAACAACGGATGCTGTGACAGTTCAATTTTAAAAAGTGGATTCTCGGTTGCTCTTAATGAAATCTAATATGAAACGCAAAAGTGAACGAAGACTATTTGAGAAAGACTATTAAAGAAAATTCCAATTTAAGGTCGAATGACTGGTCAACATTTTTGTCTATGTGAAAGTTTCCGAAAATTTCTTCCATGAGAAAGCTGTGGATGCGAACACAATATACAAGTTCATCAAATTTTCCTTTTCAACTATCTTCCCTTTGTATTCGCCGCCAAGTGATTAATGGACTTGGAAAAATTTATTTGCGGACGAAAGAAAAATATTATGTGGATGTTAAAGGCAACCTTAAAATATCCATCTTCGTACAGACGTAGCTCTACCTAGATACTGAAGCAGACTATTACAAGAACATGAATGAATTTTGATAAAATAACAATCAGTGGTCGAGGCAGTCAGCGAATGCCTCGGACAAAGCTATCTAAATAAGTCTGCCGAAAAGTGGCATCATAAGTAATAGGATTGCTTAATGCTTTAAGTTGGTCATCTTTTGAATCCTCATAATAAACACAATCAACGGACAGTAATGGAACATTGCATGGAGATTGCGATGCTTCCGAATCGACTCAAAAAAAATCTGCACCATGCTTAACGTATCTAGCTAGATGTTGATCTTGTCCCATGCCTATATACCCATAAGCAATATCGGCCATTATTTACTTGCTGCAGGAACAGGAACTCTTTCCCCATAGCCTATTCAATGCAAGCGGCACTCTTTAGCCAGAACGCGATTCCAGTATACACACCATCAGCTAATGTACTCAACATACACTGATTACTGTTTTCGTCTTCTTCATAATTTGTAATCCTATACACTGATGAACTATATATAGCACGTCAATCTGTTGCCAAGATTATCCCAGCTAGGCTTGATAGTAATGTTTGTACCGCAAGCTAAATGCATCTTTTCTCACGATAAATACAACGTTTTGCGAAGTTTGTAAAGAACTTTTCTATGACGCTGACAATACGTACGAACTGAAAATATTACACGTATAACGCGAACAATTGTGAGCTCAATCTGCAATTGCAACGATTATTTTTATGCGAGAAGCATCACAGATTTTGCGCAATTTTCGAGGCCATCTTCCAATTGTTGTTTTATTCAATTGAAAAATGAAAATTTATTGATTCATTTATTTACTTATTACTCCAGGTATGAATGAAACTTTCTCAGTTCAAAAGGGAGCATTAGCTTTCGACTCTCCCGTTATGGTTTTTGCTAATTTTGATTTTAAATAATTGCTAGGGCACCACGACCGGCCTTTCATTAAACGGTTTAGTTTTTCCCTAACAAAGTTGTCATTGGCTTGTGTTTATTTATATGACAATGTCGTTGTAGTCAAAATCCAAAAATATTGATGAAATCAAATTGTTTTGGCTGAGTCAATAATTCTTTTCGCTATTTAACAGCATGTCACCACTTTGAGTTTTCTATGGCATGATTCATGATATGGCGGAGGTATTATGTGTGGTAGTTTTACCATAGAAGGCAAAACGTGAGGGAAACTTGTTTTTCTTCCTTTTTTTTTTTACTTCTTTCCATTGCCCATTTTCATTTATTACGATTGTTGTACTCTTTGTTATTGTTATTGTTGCGAGCTATGTCGGTTAAGTGGATTTATTTTGTTATATTGTTATTGCTTGACCGAGGTTCATTTACTGTTGCCACGCTGCTGTTGTTCTTGTGGTATTGTTTCGAGAAGTTATTCAGTGGGGGCATGCTTTTTATACGTTTTCGCTTATGTCCTTATTATAAATGTCAACAGGGTGTAAAGGTATACTTAGTATCATTTGACGCATGTAACGCTGTAATAAATATGCCGTAAAAAGCGAATATAATTCGGTTAAGTTAGTTTAGATATTTTTAAGTGGAGCTGTTCTCGAATGAGCAGTTGGTCTCTAAATAGATGATCCATCCATAGATATGTCTGTTAAAACGGCGTTAGCCAGAAATTAAGAAGGGGAGATATCATCGATCTGGTATCTAAAAGCGAGATATATGCGTGAAATATATGCTACTCAAGTAATATTAGCCGCTGAAGGGTGTTGGTAGATGACTTTATGGGAATATAGATTATATCTCCCGAACACTTGTTAAATGACTATGTGTTTAATCTCTTAACTAGAGCCTTTAATATATATGTTTGTTCAAAGTGTCATCTCCCACGAAACGAGGATATGTTTGTGAAATATTTATTCGATCCATAGCAAATCAACTCTATGGATGTCGATGGAAGCTGAACTGATTGCATGTGCAACTTAGCTCCGAGGAATTAATTAAAATAGTAAAAATTATATCTAATGCTCGATTAAAGATATATCTATAAGTTGCCTCATCGGTCGAGAAGTTGCCTTCTCATGTCAATTACGCAGATTATTTCAGAAAAGTAAAGTCGAGAAGCACGGCTAACTATAGAACTACAGAATCGAAAATCAGTTGACACAACTTTGTGACAAACTAGTCACTAACAAAAAACTGTGTACGGAGTGAGAGGTTTTCATGCTTTACCCCAAGACGAAAATAACTTTCGAATGTGTCTTTCAAACAAGGCGTTCACCTTATGGTTTTTCATACCTAATCAGTAACAGAGAGATAGATAAAGAGAGAGAGAGAGAGAGAGAGAGAGAGAGAGAGGGATCAGTAAAAGAAAATTACCACTTAAACTTTGATCAGTTTAATAAATTTTATTATTACTAAAGGGTATTCAAAATTCTTCCCAAGATAACAGCAGCTTTCATGTGCATAACATAATCATTGGCATATTCCTGGGATGGGAAATAAATATCGTATTCTTTTTCAATTTCTCCCTTCTTCGCTCTCGTTCTCAGATCTCTCTTTAGCTGTTTACTGCAGCTATAAGTATTTTATTGCGTGTTGACATTCCAAACAATAACTACAGTTCTAAGGTCAAAGCATATTAAATGTTGATATTATAAAGTTTTTTTCTTTTTTTTTCATCCTTCTCTAAATATTTCTGGCTTTCTTTCTGTTCTCCTTCTTTCCATTTGTTTTATTGCCGTTTTCTTGGCCTAAACCCTGAATGATAATAACAGAGCTTAGTATCAGTTTAATGTGCATTTTTTAATGCTATCTCTTATAATAATTTCAAGTTCACTGGCTCTCCCGGTTAAGTAAAGCTTTAGCTTTAGGCAAAATTATTGCGAAGATCGTGGTATTGAATCTATATCGAAAATCCAAAATTTCATGTGACAAACTAACAAACGTTGTCTTCTCAGTTTGAGCATACTTTCCAGCAGCTTACTTTACCACACCGATGGCCACCAGGATTAACCTTCTTTCATATTTTTACGCCAACCCAATGATTTTTAAGAATTTTAAAATTTTTATTCATTTTGAGTTTTGTTCATCAAAAACGTGTTTATTTTTGGGGAGAATAGGATCGAGAAATGGAGCCCAACTCTTATAGGGGTTAAGATAACTTAAAAAACAATAGCAGTTACAGTATAGGAACTCTGAATTTGACTTACCAACCAAAGTCAAAGCAACTTGTTTTGAGAAATGTTATTGCTGTGTTAGTAATCATCGAATACCAAGAAAGCTAATACCAAACTAAAATAAAAATGATCTCAACATTTGAAGGAAACGAGCTTTCCAAGCAAAATATATGTTATTTAACACGCAGGAATACAAGAATTACTTTTTATTTCCCTAAACGCATCGAGCCATTAATAACTTTGATATTCTTTTTGTATCTCTCGTGAGATTTTTAGGCAATTTAATCATATTCAACAGATCTTTCGTCCATTTTTGCAATTTCCAAGGCCTCAAGAAAGGATGCGGAAATTTATGCATACGCAGCTTGTAGAACTCCAGTAGGAAGCATTCGGGCAAATGCTATCTAAAAAACTATATAAAAACGAATTATAAGAATCGCAAAATATACCTCAACTTTTCATTTTTTTTATTAGCAACTTCCTGTTTACAGCAAGGAAATTAACTAAAGCTATATAAGAATGTGAATGTGAATGCGAATGTGAATGTGGTTTTAATCAGCATTCTGAAGCATCTGAGGAAAGGTTAAGTTAAACTGCCCTACGTATCAATAGTCTTGTCCGACATTTTAGTGCAATAAAACACAATTGGTTTTAAACGTCTTGTACCTCGAAGGATTTGCAGGCTAACCGCTGTGTGCGAGATAAGTATATCTTGCATGGGAGACAAAGGCATCAAATTTGGAAAAGCAATGTATTACACACGCTGTACGCTACGTACTTCGCGTAGATATAACAAATATGCTTTAGTAGTAAATCTGCCTTGCTGCCAATGTCATGAAGACTATGCTTACCACCACCTATCAGATGCAGATAAACAGTGCAATGTAGACTTTAGTTGAAAGAACTGCATTGGTTTAAAGGAAATGAAAAACTTATATATAACTGAATCGATTTTGAAATTTAATTTTGATACATATATGCGAAAATAATGTTTGATAAAGTTTTAGGTTTTTCGGTGACTATAGGAAAATTTCTAACGTAATACTCTTGAGCTGAAGAAAAAGGAAAACTATTAAAATATACTGCAAATTAAAAAGTTTTCCTTCTCTGATTTTTATTCGAAAGCCTCAACAACAATTTCTATACACCATTACATAAAAATTTAAATCAGTTTTCTCTCTACAAACATATACATATATATATATATATATATATATATATATATATATATATACAAATATATTATTTTTTTCTTTATTTATTGAACTTAATGTTTGCCAAAAAGTTTATTCTTCTATTTTTGATTTATCCTTTTCGCATATTTTATATAAAAGGCGGATAGAAGCAATGGTAGTTAGAGTAAGTCGCCGTAAAATGTGAGAAAGAAAAAAAAGAATTTGTTTAATGGCAATGTTTGCAAAAACAAAGTAGGAAAAGAGAATGCAGTAAAGGAAATGGCATTAATTTAATGAGACGAACTATCGTTGAAGCGTTATAAGTGTTTGGAACAATTCAAAATCAATTAAGCGTCTTATTCTCAAATTTGTTTTATACTCACCAACGGAGTGTGAGTATATTTATTCACTTTTGTACAATGTACACTCACTTTGACCGCATTCACTATATAACTCAATATTTTATATTAATCGATTTACGTCTCTGCGTCATGGGTTCCAACGCAAACGCTATATTTTAGTATAGGAAGAAATTTCATTAAATTAATTAAACTAGCAGTTGGAGAAAAGGAAATCGAATCAAGGACAGATTTTATAAATAATTAAAACAAAAAATCAATCACATCATAAATAATGTGAGGAAAAACATTGAAGATGAAAAACCAAATTTCATAACATACAAGTAGCATACAAGTGTTTACCAAGAATTAAGAGAAATTCATCATCATTTACATGAAGCATCAATCGTTAGTAAGATCTGGTAACGAAAAGTAAAATATATCTCTACGCCTAATGATAGCCTAATGATAGCGTCCTATATTAAAGTTGGAAGAGCATTGGAATTGTGAGAACGAAACGGGGGGTTGACTTTCAAATTGTTCGATAGTCTAATATATGTCATGCTATCTGCTGGCGTGGCATGGGACAAAGAGGTGAAGGGTATCCCCATTCCTATGTGTAATAAAAGCTTCCGACCATCTGGTTGACAGGCGTCGATAGAAATAGAATATGTCTACTTCCTTCCTCTCGATCGAACTTTCAGAATGAGCAGATTTCATTCAGACATAAGCAGCCATGGGTAACAAGAAGAAAGACATATCGACGAGACTACAGATGAGCTAAGTCTAAGCGAAGAAGTCTAGTCTAAGACGAAATCATGAAAATGTGAAATCATGACGAACTGCAAAATCAGAAGTAAGCTTTTTTTTGTTGTGTGGTAGTGCGTACTGGGTGAATGGAAGTCGAAGTTTGTAAGCGCGGAGTGTTATTTAAAGTACAAAGTCGAAGTGCGTAAAGGGTCCCATTACTTAGGAAATTGTTTCAGTATTTTCCATTCCATTCGCGCGGAAATAGTCGAACGAGTTATACGCTTCACACAAAAGTTCTCTCCTTATGTTGGAAGGATTACAAAAACTCTGGAGAGACTCAGAAGAAAAGGTTATTTTCTTTTCATTTAACAACGAACGTTACTGAAAATCTGCAGGAAGTAAAAAGAATTGTGCTTGTAACTAAATCGAATTAAAGCTAAGGCACCAGATCAAAAAATTTAAGTTTTGCTGCATGCTTCCCAGCATTCTTCTCGTAGAAAAGACAAAGGCACAACACTTAAGGATTGGGCTCCACTGAGCCCAATGAGTGTAACTGACGTTACACTAATAGGAGACATCCTCCGAGTGATTCAAAAAAAAGGCGGAAAAAGAATACCTTTTACAACAAGACTTTTGCTTCCATAGTCGCTCTAATATGAGATCATTTTGATTATTGTCGACATCTAAGAGGTATTAGTTAAGCTGGTGTTAGGGTATAAGTTGATTGCACGGCCTCGGTGTGTTTTCGTTGAATATTGATGGGGAAAGTATAGGAGGATAAGTAGTCCAAAATGATATGATTACCAAACTACGAGCGTAGCTACATAAACCATCTAAAGTTTTAGAAAATAATTTCAAGTAATTGCGATGTGATAGATTGGCACAGTCCGCCCTGACCTTGGAACTTTCCTGCAGGCATTGCTTTCAAGATTTGGGGCTTTTCAAAATCGCGACACCATGAAATATTTTGTTTGTTGGAAAAGCCTTGTGTTCACCAGAGGGAAGGATAGGTGCTTTGCTTTGGAGGGAAATCAAATGTAAATTTATCTCAAAATGTATAGAAAGATTTGTTTTAACATTTTTGCGGCTTTTTGGGGATGCATCACGTGGCTACTTCAACATTCTAAAGCGAGAAAAGTTTAATTTCGCTACAAGAAATGAAGATGGTCTCTCTATATTCATTCACCAACGATCTAGTGACTTGAGCAACTTCATGAAGGGAACGATATGTAGCGTCTGTACGAAAATCATTGATACCAGAAAGTCGCAGTAAGTTGACCTGCGCACTATTGTCAAAGTTACTTTCAATGCAATTAAAAGCAAGTAAGAAATTTATATTCAGCTGTGAACAAATCTTTTATACCTATCACCTTCGCCGTAACGGTTACAAGGAAAGAATATATTTCGGTACGTTGTAAGATTGCGTAGACGTGGCCGATATTCTTCATTTCTGTACGGGGCGCTGTAGAACCACGCATACTATATACATAACATATACGTAGAAATGTGTAAATTTGTGTCTATTATGCCCTAAGTACTGAGAGACTTTTAAAAATTCAAGTGCTTTGTATGGCAGGCATGTGACCATTGATCGGTTTGGCCCATTTTCAATACTTCGTTTCATTTCGTGGTTGGTATAAAAATACCGTCGCTTGACGTA
This sequence comes from Glossina morsitans morsitans, assembly GCA_001077435.1. Classification (NCBI taxonomy): domain Eukaryota; kingdom Metazoa; phylum Arthropoda; class Insecta; order Diptera; family Glossinidae; genus Glossina; species Glossina morsitans. The sequence continues at coordinate 1,553 of CCAG010016485.1, read as the reverse complement.
CGTACAGCCACAAAAAATGTTAAACTACATAATACAAAAAAACAGATTGTACTTAGGATTGTAATATATTGAGTATCTCTCTCTCTCTCTCTCTCTCTCTCTCTCTCTCTCTCTCTCTCTCTCTCTCTCTTACATATTGAAAATTGGAAAAGCAAAGTCACGTGATGATCTCAGAGTACTTGCCATAGAGCAGTGAAAGGAGGCCTATCTATCAATATATTAATAGACTAGTAAGACAATCTCGGTCTGCATTATGCACTCCGTCTAAAGAGTACCGGGAATGCGTCAATCGAATACCTTGAGGGGTGTAGTATATATACCACATTGTCTCAGCTGATGCTTAAGAAAATGTTTGATAAGCCATTCCGAAGTTTTTTGTTTCAATCTCATCGGAATTATCGGGATAGTTAGTAATCATATCTTCAAAATTTTTGAATGGAAGTGTTGTCCCTCCTCCTGCCTATTGAATTAATCGAATTCCTTTTGCCTTATGAGCAATTTACATTTTCCTTTAGAATACGAAAATGTACTGGATAGAAGGACTTCTGAATGTTAAATCGTACAGAAGATGTTTCCAATTTATATACATACAAACAGACAAACTCAGAAGATTACTCGAAATGCGAGTGAGTATATATTAAAATTTAAAACGAAGCAAACTGTGTTCTATGTACTTTATGTAGAAAGTTTTTTTTTTTTTTTTCTGCAAATGCTTTTCATCGCTCGCTTGACTTTTGTGAATGAATTTAAACAGTAAACGGAAAAGCGAGAGCCAAGCAAAAGGTGTTATAACTGGAGGATAAGTTGTGTCAGCATGGCAGCAATTTCTTTTAATTTTTAACATTTTAATCTCAAGATACCAATGCCAAAGTACTGACTCAGACATTTCAAATGAGTTTTAGATAAGTAAATGCGGGTACAGGGCGCCAGGGGTGGTGGCGATATGCCACTCCATAGTAACGTATAATAATATATGTATATAGAAAATGTACAGGTGTTGCTTGGATTACCGCTGTTTTCCCTTTTTACTTTTTTTTATTTTATACATATATATATGTATGTATAAATTTTTTTGTCTTTTGCATTTGTAAGTTTGTGCAAGTGACTAGTCTTACCTAAGGCAAGGATTTTTTTTTTTCTTTCTATATGCTAAAGAAATACTTATACACATTTTAATACTTCGTTGTTTTAACATACATACACAAGCAAGTAACATTGTATTGTAGCGAAACTAAAGAAATGAGTTCGCTTTCAAGTCTTTCTCTTCTTACAGATAACAAATCCCATCATTTCTTTTTTTCGCTTTTTACGTTTTTTTTTAGACATTTTTCCCTTCAGTTAACTTGTTTAAATTTATTACAATAACTGCTACAAGCATTTCATTGATATATTATTTTTTCGGTTTTAAGAATTTTCACCGTCTCTTTAACTTTACATAACCTAACTTTTGTTGTATAACAAATCTTAACAAATTACTCATTAACTTCATATTATAAATATTTACAAAAAAAAAAAAAAAAAAAATGAAAAAAAAAAAATGAACTTTATCATGA
>CCAG010016484.1:0-51569 GCA_001077435.1 Glossina morsitans morsitans | reverse complement strand
TTTTTTTTTTTTTTTTTTTTGTAACTTTGTTCTCTTTCCCTTAATGGTTTTTATTTTATTTTTTTATTTTTTTTTGTTTTTTATAAATTAGTTACGCTAACAAAGCACGTAGCGCTTTCTTCTCTTAATGTTCGTGAAAGGTAAGAAAATAAAGTAAGCGAAAATTTCTTATAAACGCACGCAGTTGATAATATCCCAACTTACCGTCTTGCAGCAATATTTCATTATTAACGAGAGAACGGCTGGCAAATAAAAGTAGAAATTTGGTAGGGTGGTTAAATGAATATCCAAAGAAGATTGCATACTAAATAGCCGTGCAAAAGAAAATTATGCGACGCTGTTATAAAATTTATCAAAAAAAAAAAAAAAACTATTTTGTGGCTCAAATTTTCATAAAATTTGCTTAAATAGCTTTAGCAAATATTTTTTACTTAATATTAAGCATTAGGTAAAAAAGATAATATGCTGATACAGCAGACAAGACAGTATGGCGTTGAAAAACAACTGAACTTGCATGTCTACACTCAGTCTACACTTTTTCAATCCCACGTAAACTAGACGTAGAAGAAGTATCTTGCTTTGCCTAATTGAAAGTGCGCCAAGATCTATTAGGTGTGTCCATGTATAATATGTTGGCCAGCGACTTCTACAGGTAAAAATGGTACAGAAATGGGAAAGATCACTGCGTATAAAGGTTGACCTTTCTACACATAAAATAACAATTTTCCATTTTAATATAACTGATTTATTCAACCTACGTCGGCGCTGTTCATGGAACCCCCAAAATTGCATTTTTGACATTCAATTTTGTCGTTGTTTGCTTTGAAGATATCTGCTGCCGAAATCCAGCAAACACATTCAGAAGCTTGTGGTGACACTTTGGTTTAAAAATATTGATTTTGATGTCAATGATAAAAAACCGCCCGGAGGGACAAACATATTCAAGGATCATGAAATGCATCGGCCGAAGATCCAGCACAAACTCTCGAAAAACTTTCGAAGAGTTTAGTAGTTAACGAATCAACCGTTCCTAGAACTCACATGCCATTTGGCCAAGTGGCCAAAATACATGCAAACACCTAATAGATGACTGACGAATACGAGTTTCGTGTTGTACCGTACATCTATTAAAATCTTCCCACAAAGTTGTCTCAATTACAGAGAGATCGTTAGGGAAGGTAGTTCTTCGACGTTATACTGTGCGATAGGTCTTCCATTCTTTTAGCTTTCCCAGGTATAATTTCTCAATATATTGCTGACGACACGATTCCAAAATTCTTGTCTGACATAGCAAAACAAAAACATCGTGATGATGGGACTCCCATTTTTATCATAGAAAGGTCAGTGTTTTCCGGACTATCGTTGCATAGTGAAAAAGTTATTTTTCCAAGAACAATTCCTCAATTAAGACAAAGGAGAGCACGTTAACGTTATATTCGTTAGGTTCGCCACTACAAATTTGATCGAATGTATATTTTATTTTGTCGAATCATGTGACACACACGCATCGAATTTTTTTTCGTAGTCGACTTCTTTCTAACGATTTCAGACGATAATGAATGCTTAAGTACTTCTTGGTGATATGGCGGATTACTTGATTGTCATCCACTCTCTCTAGGAAAGGTAGCTGTGAGCAATAATAGAACGAGGATATTTGACCTGTGACTGTGGCAAGATTAGTTCGAAACCTTCTTAAGCAGTGACTTCAGACGAAAATTCGACTTACGAACTATATAAAGAATTCGATCCGCCATCAAAGCATTTTGTGTTTGAGGAAAAATTAAAATAAAAAAAAATAAGAAGAACTTTCACGAGTTAGTATAACCCCGCACACCACTTTTTACGAAATTGCGTATCAAGTAATTGTAATATCCTCCACCATACCCTACACTGGCTATTGTAATTAAGGATTTGCGATAGCATCGCTTTTTATTATAGCAATCGGTTTACCATCAATTTTGAAAAGGATTTTACCACGTCTGTCCGTTAGTCTTTTGATATTTGCCTGTTTGATATCTGCCTATGTGTACGTATACTCAACCTACACCTTGTGATTTTCGAGGTATATTGACGCAATTTGATTCAATTTTTTCCGCGATCATCCTTCTTGCTTTGAAAATATGTAACTTCTCGACGCCAGTCAAGTGATAAATAATAATTTGGCATATTAAATATATGCAGACAATTTGAAGGCATGGGAGCCATGTTTTGAACCATCCCTTCCACAAAAATATTTTTATATTTTTATTTATATTTTTCATACACCACCAAAGTCTAATTTGGAACGTGCTATGATGGGCACAAAATAAAAACTTGATGTATAAACTTATTAATATGCTAAGCTCGGACTTTATAGGTCTTGTTGCTAGACCCATTGCACTTCTAAGAAATGGTGTAAGCTGCTTTTGTCTGGCAGTAGCATATTTAATAATAATTGACTTTAACGCTAACTCTTATATTTCAATTTCTTTCATAGATATTTTTATTAGTTTTTGCTTCCTTAGGCACGTTTTTCATTTATTACTGCATGTTCATATCTGTGAACGCGACCTTTTCTCAATGTTATATTTCCATCCGCAGCGAAGTTCGAGAAAGGAGTGAACACTTTGACGGCCGGGGAGGGTTAATAACTCTTAGAAATGTGCATTAGAGGCCTGGTAATTGGATTAATGTAGGATTTCGAGTAAATTTTTGTTTTGTCCGTCCGTCCATCGATATTCGTGTTAGCTGCTGAAACGGCCGCGATCTCAAAGATCAACGTAACAGACTCACATTTGGCATGGTCGTTGACAACAACAGATTACATGACACAGACGTACAGACAGACGCGATCACGCACTAAAACTACCATTGTAGCAAGATATGAAAATTAAACTGAAATTTCGATAAGACATTTACCGAGACGCCTATAAATATGTTATAAAAAAAAAACTTCAAATATATTACGTATAAGAGGTGTTGAACAAACTCTTCGGACAAGTGCTTACATGGGTATTAAATTAACCCTGAATCGAGTGAAGGTTATTCATTTCTTTTGAATAGGAAAAATGACTTCTTTAAGGTTTGAATACTAATTCGCCTGATATTCATTCTACGGTTTACAGATGCGAGTGTTTTAGAACTCTCGTTAGCTTTTCAAATTATGTTTTGTTGCTGTAATATTTCATAAGCAAATAATTTGTTCAAATGCTCAACTTTGCAAAGATATCTTTACTCAGTTAACTGTTTACTCAGTCATTTTCATTTATTTTGTTTATTATAACTGCAGTTGAAGTCAATATGGCTGACTAATATAACGCTACACAAACACAGTTAAATTTCCATGCAGAAAGTTATTTGCATATTGAAACAGATATAATAGTAAGTAAAAATATCACTTACGAAATTAAACTGAGAAATGGAGGGGATCCTGTAATTGACACCACCCCTGTATTTGAAATTATGATTTGATTGCAAAGACACGCAAAGGTCGTGCAATACCAATATACTTGATTCCGAAATTAAGTCGCAGTGACGTTAAGAAATTTGGTGTACACCTCCGTAAGAATTTTATATCGCCATCCGTTTAGGTTCGTAAGTTCTAGAATGAGTTAATATCAAAATAATGATAAAAATGATTCGTATACGAAGTAATTTGCGTCAGTTTGAGAATGTGCCCTCTGGAGTAGTCTCCAGACCTAGATAAACGTAGAAAAAGTCGAATATTTGACCCTTTTGGGCGGCATCCCATGTTATTACGTAACCTTTCTCTACTTAATTTCCAGTTACTACGCATCGGAAAAGCATAAATCATACATAGATTAATAATAGAAATGTAAAAACATTATAGTTGGCCACGGGCTACCATTAAATAAAAATGGGAAGGAGGCGAAAAAGGGGTCTAATCCGAATCATATTCAATAACATTCGTCCTTGGACAGGAAAACCGAAATATCTGAAAAATGGCGACCTGTAGGTTAAACACAAAAAACTATGGGCAGGCATCACAGGGAAAGAGGGCCAGACAATCCCTTTCTGAATCCATCGGAATAGCAAAAAGTGGGGTTTTCGCATGCTTACATATTTACGCACAATCTTAATATACACTGCACTATAGTTCGTGTAGAGCCGTAGTAAAAGTAATAAAATGTCCCGTACAGGCGGGAAAATCAAAAGACAAAAAAGATCTTGGAATTAGTGTAAAGCTACGCTCCCCGCAAACGCCTTGGGTTGAAATGGTACGTGGGCCTACTAACAGCCACGACGATATGGGGTAATTCAAAAGTTGACGACTAATACTCTAACTTGCCTGTCTTATCAAATTAACGGCGTTGCCGTCCATCTACCTTGGTGTCTGGTGCTTAGTTCATGCGATGCGAACATAACGGGATCACGATGCTAATGTCCGCCGTGGGTTAACTTAAGCAACTCGAAAGACCTAAAACCCTAAAGGAAGACCATCAGGATTTGTGTTTGCGTACGGCATTAGAAAAATATGATTGTTTCCAATCGGCTTTGTCATTCATAATACCTATCATATAGCCATCTGGTGTTAAACTTATAAAAACCTATATGTATGCCTGTGAGAGTTATTCTAAGGACCCCTTAGCGGCGGCAATGTTTGGGTGCGCTGTAAATCAAACATGAACGTCTCATCTTTCCAGCAAATTCGGAAAATGTTCCACTTATATGCGGCGTTAGAACCAAGTATTGTTTGCTATCAGCATCAACTGTCTTCAAACTCCCTATACGTTAGGAGTATATGTGAGATGTGTTAGCTTAGTCTCCCCTAAACCAAATTAAGATTTACTTGTACTTACGGACGGATTAGATTTAATTCTGATAATTTGTTTACATGAGGTTCGGGGAAAATTTGGTCGATTTTAGACAAGTCAGCAGATGTACAAGTAATTTCCCGAGAAGATTTTCAACTTTTTATGAGTAAGTAAGCCAGGGATCAAGATGGAGCGGATGCATTTTTTTTAATATATCACACAAGCCCAATGATAATTTTTTAAACTTGCGCCCACCATCCACAAAGCGTTTCTTCCTTTGTCCTTTTTCCATGGTTGATAAATAAGTCTTTCAGAGAACCACTTATTCCTGGCCAAAATTGAATGTTTGTGCTATTTTTCAATTGCCGAGCAATCGAGGAGCAAAGACAAGGGAATTATTGTATATATGCAGAGCACACGTTCCTTAATCACTTATCTCAGTTTATGTATTGTTAGTTATGACAATAGAATATAAAACTAATTCAATCCTTCCAACTAAAGCGGAAAGTCGATCTGAATGGATTTTAACTTCAGGTTTAATTCAAATTTAAATATTTTTTTGACAAATTGTCGAAATCAAATGTTTTGATCTTTGTGTAGGGCGGCGCGTTTGTTAAGTGTTATAAATGTACAATTTTTCGTTTGTCACAAATGGTTTGATCAAGTTAATGCATCATGTTTCCTTGTCCCATTTAGTTTATGATATGTACACTCTGTCATTAACTGACTTAATATTGTTGGCTGCTCGCAGCAGGATGAAGACATGATTGTGTGGTGAGACGTTCAACATTTTTGGCAAATACGACGCACACACCAAAAACACTTACCATACCCACACCCTCATCCACGCGCTCACACACACACGCACACACATACAGATATGTATATATATATATATATATATATATATACGGAAACAGATACGTTGCATGAAAACATGTACATTTACGGCACGGTGTTCTCAAATGGTGTTGCACATTATAAATTTTAGTCATGTTTCTAATAACTTTGAATTAATCATCTTTTCCTGTGCGTTACGCCGTGTGTGCGTGTGTATGTATCGGCTTTCTTGTGTTTATACTTACGAAAATGTAAGAAGAGTAAGCGCACGTTATACCGTGTAAATGTATGTGTGGGGTTGTGCAACACTTGCACAGTTACGTTTCACATTTACAGAATTCTAATGAGGCTCCATACGGACTCCATTGTTGCTGGATATTAGATGGTAGTGTAGTCCTTTTTTTTTTTTTTGGGAAGGGTGTAGGTGAGCGTACAGATACGTGCGTGTATGCGTTTGTAAATGACAGATATTGTATTTCGCTGGGCAGGTATGTCGCGCAGTATGATTTTATTTTACAACTTCCTCTTTAGACTTTTAAGTATGTACGGCGAACTTAGTGAAGACGTGGCAGTGGCGTTGCATTACAGAATGCGTGAAAATTATATGTAATCCACCAGCAATTTGTGGTTATTTCCTTGCGAATATTTTTTTCCAGTGGTATGCAAACATTTTTGTTTTTTTTTTCTTTTTTTTTTTGCTTCTTAATACCTATGAATTTTTATACCTGAACCAAGTTTTATTACTTTTTCAAGGTATCAGGTAATAATAAGTCAGTTAATGCAAAAAAACTTTAAATAAAATCTGTCAACCGCAGAGTACACTTTCAACATTAGTGCTTAACCGGTCCAGAACAAATTGAAAGCAATTCGCGCAGATAGTCTATGGCTAAAAGTGAGAAACTTTTATGTTAAGATCAATGGTTATATAGATCGTTTTTACAATCCTTGAATCGCTTTTGGGGAAAAATTCAAGCTTACCTTTAGGACTAGGTACTAATCTTCTAAAGAAGTTTTGCTCTAGGAAACTGAGAAAAAGCAAGCGTTCTCGCTAAACTTTTTTCCTTCTCTTTTAAATTTGGCCAATCACTCATAGAATGTTCCGTGTTCATGTAACACGGTGGCGACAGTTCGAAAGATGTGAGGAAAGAGAAAGATATGGGGAGGCATTACTTGCAGACTAGTGTGTGTGTACCCGAACGATTAGCTTGATGCCTTTACCGTCTGAGCACTCACTATTGCTACAATCGAAGTGAACTTTGCCAGACTCTACATTCGAATCCGAGAATACTGAATTGATAGTCGCGATCCTTACTTGCACGCCTACTTGTTTATACTTCTTGAAGCAAAAAATATCTTTAAACATTACTCAAAAGCACTGGTGAACAAGCGATAGGGATCGCCTTCGATAATGACATTCCGGCACCGTTCGTTGAAAAAACAACCCTGTAAAGTCAACATGTGTAGGTATTACGGACTAAGTTGCGATCCTAAATATCGGCATGTTGCTTACGGCTGGATGCGGTAGCTCGAGTTATTTCTGAAATCATAGCAAGCCAAATGCATACAGTGCTCCTTGGAGTTATTTAACCTCTTACGTGGTTTACCGACGTGCACTTTAAATTACATTGCACGAAGGGGTTGTTCGACCGTTTATATCCGTCTTTGTATTACTTGAAAGCCTGGGCGTATTTCCATCCCATCCAGGCCTAAACAATAAATTTCGACTATATTTGAAACTGTTGTGTACGTCGGTGCTCTATTCTTACCAACTCACAAGCATATCTATTCTCTCCAAGAAACCTCTTACCACCATTGTCGCACACACGTAAATGTGAATTCCCATTTTGGGCTTGTAAGAGTGTATACGTATATTGTTTAGTCATTTAATAGCAGACCATGATACATTATAATCATGAAAGAAGTATGAAGAAAAAAAAAAAGTGATGTCCAACTTTAAGAGGATTTCATAATTGCAACTATTGCTAATTAGAAAGCTACATCCTTGAGTTGATATGAAAAGTAATGTCCGTGCATTTTGCTTGTTGTAATGAAACTTTGCTTGCATTGAAATCCTGTTATTGGAGGTCATTTCAAAATGTACATTGTGTGATGTTTTGTCAAGAGAAGGCTAAACTTAAAAAACGCACATTTTCTGTTCTTGAAGGGTATGATAGTATTATTTTCACTTAAAACTTTACACAATTAAAACGTAATCCTAGTATTCACCGTTAACCAGCCGAATAGAGTTGCGAGGCGAAGAGCATTCATCTTTAGAATTTTATTTTATTCGTTTATATATGTAGAGCAACAAACTCAAAGCAAAAGTGTAGTCCGCTATTAAGCTAATAATTATTTATTTATTTTTAAACGAGAGATGACTTAAGGAGGCTGAGCTCAATTGATTAATACGTCAGTCGATAATAGCGAGGACGGAGTAAGCAAGATGTAGTCAGCTCAACATTTCTCTAACATTTCGTTGCCTGTTGTACCCACAAACGAGGGACGAATGTACAATATCCAAAAGGAAGCTTCAAGAACCCCATACAGTGTATATATTGCTGATCAGCGTGTAATTCTCAATCAATTTAGTCATGCTAACTTGTGAGATACACACCATTGGGGTGCTCTCCTCGCAACCATTAAGACATCGGTCTCAAATTTCGGCAGAAATATTGGAAGATCTTGCAAGCAGATTGGCATTGAAAACGAACCAAATCGGTCAACGGCACACCTACAGTAAAGCAATAAAAATAATGTAAAAGCAAAGGTATTCATGTTCGAAAATGGAAAAACTCTGCCACGCCCACACAGGGTTATAAATGATGAAATTTTAATTTTTTTTTTTTTTTTTTTTTTTGACAGACTGTGACAAAATACGAATATTACTGAAGAACCCATCGTATGAAATGTTGTTTTAAAGATAATGATAATCTGTGCGTCAGTCCCGGAAATTGTTGATTACTCTTTGTAATGATTTCATTAATAAGCTAACAAGAGAGTTACACTTGCCTTAGGTCAATAAAAAACGGTGGCGTACGTGCGTGCGTGGGCTTGGATCCCAATATCATGTATTTATGTTAATAAAAGCTTAAAACCTTGATTTGAAGGCCTAGTACGATGGCGTCAAAAAAATAAACGTGGTAATAGAAAGATAAAGGGTAAAAATATATAGTCATAGTTTAGTCGATTGCAATTATGTGAGTGCACAAAAAAAGTTAACATTTTTTCAGTTGTGACTCATTTGAAATTGCGTATGAAATGCGTTTCTTGCTAAGCAGACAAACGGTCACCAGCTTTAGTAGATTGCTTTTGTAGATTATTGAATGAAACGCTTTTTGGGCAAATTATATTTTGAATGTCCTTCGTTACTAAGCCAATCGCAATATATTGATGAAAGTTTAAAAAAAAAGTTTAAAAAAAGGATGTTTTGTAGAAAGCAAGGAAGCAAGCTATGCACCTTGCAAGCTATGAGTGACAAATAAGCGAATCGAAAATATTCTGTCATACGATGAATCATAGAATAAGAAAATGAAATAAGGCTCTTAAGGTTAATATTTTTCCATAGTTATGACAAATCGATTAGAAAAACTTTGAGCATCGGCAATAGCCTCTGAAGCGATGATGAGAATGATATGCTCATGTATCGAATCACATATTATTTTGGTGTCAAAAGCAAAAAACAGCAGCAATTTTTTAGCGACTAATTAAACACAAAGCAAATAAAAAAAACATTGCTTCCCAATCACCATTATCACCAAAGTGAAAGCGAACTGTGCCTATATCTGTACGTACATCTACGTTAACATATTAACAAGAGTGGGAAAAATTAAAACGTTGCCGTATACTTATAGGGTACTTGTGTGAATTGTCACTTGATTACGCAGAAATTCAAAAACACGAAGCAAACTAAAATACAAGCAAATCACAACAACAATTTAACAGCGAGAAAAGCCATATTAAATGGTGGCGCAAGCAAAAGGAAAAAAAAAAAAGAAAGAAAGAAACCAACAAAAAAACTGGAAAAAAAGTGCTGCATACAACCGGTTAGTGTTGCTGCCGCTGTAATTTTTTTTTTCTTTTTTTTTGCGCCCCTATCTTGTGCTGAGATGGTTTGTTATTTCTCTTTGCCTGGAGCCAGCCACAAGAAAGCGGAAACGGATGTTGGTTTTTTAGTTGGTGGCTAAGTTGAATGTCGTCGTCGTTGTAAAAGCTGCTTTTATATACATACGTCAACTGTTCAGATCAGGCAGCCTGTTGTTGTTAACTGGAAATAAGTAAATAAAACAATAATTAACTAATTTAAATTCAAACCGCACAACAAGTGCTTCATATTGACGATGTTGTTGTTATTGTTCGCGTTGCGTTATTTTTTTTTTCCTTTTTTTGCTCTTCAAGCTCTCATTTTCAGAATAAATGGCGGTTTATGAAGTTTTTGTTATATCTTTTTGAAAAGTTTTTTATCTAAAAACAACCAACAAAATGCTATTAAATTTATTTCAACTGAAATTTAAAAAGACATTATTACATAGCGCCCGCCACCACTACCCATGCTTCAGTGTTAGCAATGGGAAATATAATTTTCTACAAAAGCTATAGACAAAGGAAAATATTTGACATTTTTATACTCGTCACCAAAGTAGGAAGCAAGTTTGTTATTGTCTTTCAGAAATACGCAGTTTTCGTCAGTCGATTAAGCTATCCGTCCATCTGTCTTTTCTTTTTTGTTGAGATTCTCCATGTCGTACAATTTTACACCTAAAGTGAAGACTCGATATTCACGTTCTTCACATTGACAGGACATTTTACATTCTTGGTACTTGAAGAAAGGCGTGATCTGCACATAAAAATTTAAAATTTACAAAAAATATGAAATTGAAATCGTTATAAAAATAAAAATTATCGGGACTTGCAATGGCTATTTTTGCATTAATTTAGTGAGAAGCGTGCACCCAATACAAAAATTTGCAATTTTTCTGATGCACTAACTATACAACTTTCACTTTCTGTCGATCGCGGGGGATCCAAACTCCAAGGAAAGGTGAAACTATGATTTCTCACATTTTATATATAGGGAAGGCGAATTCACATACTGTCGGAGCGTTTTACGGAAAACTACAAAATGGCTTGAAAGGGAAGAACGCCCCAAGCAAAAGCAGAATTCGTTGTCGTCCTTTCAATTTCCAAAATAGTTCTTGCTTTGTTTGCACGACCGATTGTGTACAATTTTTAAGTTAACGCTTAATTATTCGCCAAGAGGGAAAACTGTATGGAAATTTAGTAAAGGACACGAACTTAATTTGTGCTGTGACTTTATCAATGTATGCATAGACTCGTCGATTTAAAATGCAAATAGTATTCCGATACTTGAAATTAGTCCGTAGAGTGTCTGGGAAAAGACCTGTGTTCTTATCGCTCCGGATCTAACAAAAGCATTTGACAGAGTCCCATACACTAAGCTTATTATCAAATTATGCGATAAACTCAATTTTTCTCGAAGTGCTTGTATGCTTATCTGGCCATATAGTTCGGATCGTAAACAGTTTCTGTGAATGACTCTGACTGTTCCCTTACTGAGACTATAATTTGCATTCGTTCGAAAACAATATTAAGGAGTCTTTCGTTAACTCCTGGATCATAGATAATATGCGTTGAATTAACTCCGAAAAGCCTTATCTTCAATGCTCCCCATGTTAGGCCATTCAACCTCAATATAAAAATATCTGGGCATTCCATTGACCTTGTAGTTTCAATGCAATATCTTGATGTAACCCTTTATCGCATATACAACTTTGGCCCCTACATTGACAACGTCTCTGCTGAAATTTGTTTTACGCTTCGAAAACTGTACATATATCTGCCTACACAGGTTGAATGTATCGTTGTGCGTTTGCTCCTCATGATGTATGTTGACTATTGTATAGAAGTCTGTTGTCCAAGGCGGACAAGCTTCAAGGTATTGTTAACCATATAACTGGGTTTGCTTTTAACGAGAAACTTAGAGATCACATTTCCTCCTTCGCTCACGCATTTTTAAAACGTTCCTTTCCCGCGTTACCTAGTACTCAGGTTGCATATCTATGTAAAACAAAATCATTCAATCGCGAACCCCAAGCCCTTTTTAATCTCTAGATTGAATAGAAACCTTTCCATATTAATACCAAGTTTTTCCTAGTCATCAACCAAACGGTCTTTAACTATTCGCATTGCTAGACATTCGAATGTCTTACCGCTGAATCTGAAACCTTTTGCTGAGTTTATAGAGCACGGTGATTATATTTGCAGCCTTCTAGCTGACTTGTATACTACGTAACGAAACAATCGGCCCATGGCTTTATAGTGACTTAATAAATGGAGAAATGAAACGATTTGTAATGAACACAGCATCCATCAAAACATGCAAAAAAGGATCAGTTACAATAGCAGTCATCTTAATGCATAAAGAACGGATGATAGGTACCGCCAACAGTGGACTTAACTGAGAATAAAAGAATTTTGACATTTAACTTGCAATTATTGTCTTTTCTTGCTTAATGGTGCGCTTAGATATGAGGATATTTGAGAAGCTTGTGTAGCAAGAACTATAAAAAAGTAGAGATTCCTATAGACGTATTCTGAGCAATGTCTGAGCTGAGACGTCCCCAGGTACAACCCATATTTCTTTTTTTCTTGGTTTGACTTAACAGCCTTGCTTTGTAACAAAGTAGGTATTGGAGTGTTTCGTTTTTGTGACAATTCCTTCCCATAGCATTGTTCAAACGTTTTTCAATGGCTATGGCATGTATTGCAATGCTTTCTAAGTGTCATCTCGTTGTGTATAAATGGTTTGTGTACAGCTTTACTTCAGCCTTTCGACCCCTTCAACTTGTCAAAATATTTTAACGCGGCTGGTACTAAACGTTAAAAAAAAGATCTTCAAGCGCTAGTGTAAAGCGTTTTGAAAAGTTTTCAAATATTCACTCAAGAAATCAGATAATAACGCTTTCACATTGAGGGTGATTTCAGAGTGATTTCTTCTCCAGGAGCTTTAAATAAAATCTAACAAAACGTATCAGACGAAATGGAGAAAAAATTCCAAATTCAGTTAAAAATAAAACTTTTTGCTTTTGTGATAAATGAATGGTCGGTCGATAAAGCTGTAAGTTCGCTTCTTCCTATGTAATTGCATTTCCTAACCTTTGCAGCTGGCAGTGTGTTCACCACATAGCACCAGCAACAGGATGGGTAGACTTTTCTAGATCTATTTAGAATTTGACAAGAATATGTATCCTTCACATGGTTTCTCAAGTTTCCTTCTGGATGTTGCAAAAGTTTTGAAGGAAAAAAAATATGCATTCGACTTTCTGGGACGGACTTACCATAGAAGTTGCCCGTCCCGTATGAAGGGAAAGAAAGTTAAATTAGTACTAGACAGAGGTGACGTCTAAGTCCAATTGCAGGAGCAGACAGAAGCACAAGTGGTTTGATCCTTATATTGCCAATATATCCTTTTCATTTTTCGCTCATCATATCCATGTTCCTGTGTGAAGGTCGAAATTAGTCAGTCAATTGAACATAAGGTAAACACCAATGAGTTCAACTGAAATGCTGAGTCTGCGTAAACGTACTATAATTAGATCACGAATCCTAGCGAGAATATGCTCAAGAATGAGGTAATTGTTTCAACTATGCTACCGCAACTCTTCAGCCACCTTAACATGGAACATCTGATTAGTTAGTTTACGTAATAAGTCAAAATCTTTGAAATCACACTTACTTTCGCCTTGCATTATATAAAGTCTGATTGCTGTTGTATTTGATTATGTGTGCTGTTAGAGCAATTCATTTATATGATTTTTCACTTACTTTCATAAACTTTTAATTACAAAATTTTACACCTCTTTCTTGAATCTAGAAAGAAAAAAAAAAAAAAAAAAAAAAAAGAAAAAAAGAACAGGGAAATAGAGAGAAAGACCAACGTTAGTCTTAACTGATTTTTCACAAATTTGATTAAATTCAATAAAAACTTCAAAGAAAAAAAAAAATGGAAAGAAAAATAAAATAATAAAATAAGAAAAATATAATGAAAGTACAACCTTATGCATAATAATCATAAAAAAGCAAAGAAAAAAGGAGAGAAGTGGTGAAAATAATGCTGTTGTGTTATATTTTCATTATGACTGCCTTTGATAATTTTTGTAATCCGTGAAATATTGTGTCAGAATTTCATCACTAAAAAATTCAAGACAACACTTACAGACGCACATACAGCGAACACGCACACCCACAGATATAAATCGTAATTTGAAGAAGTGATGACGAGTATCGTGGAAAAAGAAACTAAACTAAAGCAGCAGAAGTAGATGCTGAAAAAGAAAAATATCACAGTTAATACAATTTCACTCATGACAAAATGCGGAAGTATGGCGGAAGTTAAGGCAAAAGCATTCGCATCATCATCGTCATGAGCAGCAGCAGCAGCACCATCAAATTCTTCTTATTCTTACTGAAGGAATTTTTTCTGTTGATGTCATCACGCTTACTCCTCCACTCCTATAAACATTCATTCATTCGACGGCATCGCTTGTGCCGCCCGGGCCTGCAGTAGAAAACGACATCACTTTTACTTACTCACTCTCTCTGTCTCTCTCCGTCTCCGTCTCCCTCTCTCTCCTTTTCTCATTCTCTTTCACAATTTTCACATTGACATTACAAGTCAAACCTACTACTCGTTCGTTCATTTTAAGACAACCAAGTCGGATAATAGGAAAAAAAATAAATAAAAATAAAAAAAATAAAAAAAAATTAAAGAAAAATATCTATGCACCGTTAAAGTGGTTAGAGGATACCTTAAAAAAGTATATATTCATTATGATGAGGATGAGCGCAGTACAACAACGCAGTACAAAACACTTAAACGCCACTTGAACATTAAAAAATCGTGACAATAATTTTACACCGACGACACACAGTTTTGTTGGTTGTTAATGTTTTCTCGTTGTTGCTGTTATTTCGGTTGTTCGGTTGTTCGGTTGTATAAATGTATGTGTATGTGTGTGTGTGTGCATGTAATTGTTGATGTCGCTGTTATTTTCATTGTTACTTTGACATTTGTGTCAAATCAACTTGTTTTCAACTCTTTCGAAATTATTCATTGCTATCATTGTTACCTTTTTGGCGTGGAAATCGAAACTCAGGCACATACAACGTAAACGCAATGATGCTCCATATTTTTTATTTATTTGTTTTTTTCTTTTTTAATATTTGAAGGATTTATTAACTTTATCGCTCTGTTCGTCCTCAGAGATCCGTGTAAATTTGTGCACCTTATAGCGAGGGTGCATTTTTTCACTATTTCAACTTTAACTGTTTATCGGCGTATATTTTGCTACCTAGTAAAATAACAATCGGAATTTTAGGTTTTTTCCTAATTTTGGTTCTGCTGTCTTCATATCGGCCGAAAGTAGTACCTATCGATTTCAAGACAAAATAGAAAAATTCGAACTATGTAGTTAAGCTTGGAACCCGTCCACAAAAGCATTGGTTGTTACTCTTAAAGACGAATATTAGATTGAAACTTAAGAGGCTAAATATTTTCGTTTTGCTAAGTGGGGCAGGCTTAGATAGCTTAACTAAAGATTTATGGAAAGTTTTAGGTTAATACCTTCTAAAGGCCGCACGTTTTATTGTCTCGTATGGACGTGTTTGTAAGCCAATCGCGTTTTGTAAATAGGAAGACGCGCTGGGATCATATGATGCTCATAAATGTATACGTTTTCGATGCGTGTATAAACTGAAAAACTCTCTGGACCGACCACTAAACTGTTACACTATTTCGCTTACTATGGTGTTGACCTATTTTAAATAAAGCATTTGAATTGGACCGGAACGAAATTTGGCAGAACTGAATATTTATAACTTCACTTGCCACTTCACTTCTTACCAAAGTTTTTACAAGCAACCGATGCAGTACTTCCATTTCATACCAAAGTGAATGCCTTAAATGCGCTCTATCCACTGCATTTTATTCCTTCTGCCCTTCGTAGCAAGACGAAGAGCATTGAAAAAACTGTTATATCTCTGCTCTTATATCTTCCACCTCCTTGCCTCGAGCCAACATCTACAACTACTTGCAGGTATCAAAGAACTTTCTCCGCAATCTGTCATAATTTTAGCCTTCGATATAAAACACCAAAAATTACCATGAAAAGGTATTATGGCATTAGGGGGAGAGAACAACACAAATGTGATTTAAACTAAGTGTTGTTATAGAATATTAAAAATTAGGACTTCTTGCCGTATAAAGACTAATATTTAATAAGAGCTTTCATACGCGATATGGTTTCAAGCAATTACATCTAAATTTTCCACATCTGCTTAGTACCACAAATTACTGATATTGTACACCGATTTCTTTACCGATTTCCTCAACACTAAAGATGGCAAGAACTGATGGTAGAGATGGTCTGATTCAATTCATTTGCGTTGAGGCTCGTGCCTAACTCAACATGTGGGAGTGTGGCAAATTTCATGCAAATATCTCGATAGGTGTGACCTGTTGGTTGAAGGAGAAGATACGTAGACGAAAACTAGAAAAATCAAGTGGCGCTTATGATTCAAAAAACGATTCCTAATCGGTGATTTAATAAATTGTGCTTGTATATGAAGACTTCTTGGTGCTACTTATCCAAAAGTCGTATATGGTATTCAAAAAAAACAAAGAACATGGAATGGATTCATATACATAACTATCTGCCTCACTGCTGAAATCCCTATCATGGCCTGAGTACACTGCATTTATACGGAAATTTATTCAAACATATTTCTTATTTACACACATCGGATTAAGTTCAAAAGCCAGCAATAGATCGATGGGTCCTGTACCAGTGGGCAAAAGTCTAAAGATTGAAGCTCTTAAAATCCCTTTGGGAGTAATGTTCCCATAATGTCGCAATGTGTTCGTTAAAGTAAAGTATATTTATAACAATTCACTATCAACTGTGGCTTAACTTCCAATCTTAAAACGGGCCATAAACTGAGCGGAATAGTCGCTTGGTCTCTGCTATAGTTTTATTTGTAAATATGCGCAAGAGATAAAATTGTTAGCTCCAACTTTAGCGAAGTGGATATGGTTAGGTCGAATACTTTCATTTTCACCATTTTTGCTCTTAATAAATTCTCTGAAATGCATAAAGCCCTTACCAAGATACTTATTAACACCGGGGTTATTGTTATTTGAAAATATGACCGCTTATAGTGTTTTATAGTGCTATTAAACTTTCTCTGTAATACCTGGTGTTCAGACCAGTTTTTCAACCTAATTTAAGACTATTCATACAATTCGGGCCGAATGAGCCTAGCAGTTTTCGGCTTTTTCGGCCGGGATGTCGGGATAAGTGGTGTCATCAGAATACAAATACAAAATAAACTTTGCGTCTTTCTTTAATGCTTTCTTAAAGACTGCTTTCAAGGGCAACGAAAGAAAAGGCCTGTTTTCGTTTTTTCTTTTTTCATTCCATATCTTCCTCTTGTTTCATTCGCTATAAAAAAAACGAAAGCAAGATTTACTGCGCTCATCAAAAACGACTATGCCTTCTTAGCAGACTCAAGCAATCAGATATTATGTCCGTATTACAGCAAGTCTTGCCTTCTCTTCGGTTCTTGCGGTTTCCAGCCTCATGCGCGAATGGAGGCTGGCTATGCATAATGAATAATTTCTTCCCAATTAAACGCACACCATAACAATGGTTATGGTCTTTTGCCATAGAGCGGGGAGTATTCTCTGCTTTAGCAGCAATATTTTGCCACTTTCATCACATGCCATTTTTCGTCATTTATGGCTCGAGAACGTTATATTTATTATTTTATTTTTTATAGCGACCTTTCCGCCAATGCTTTAGTCGCGCTTGCTCGACGATATACATCTCGTTGCCATGTTTCATTTTTGCTTCAATACTGTTTCGCCTCTGCCGTTTTAAATGCTGAGAAAGAGATTAAAGGGAAAACTGAGCCGAAAGTCTTGGTTGCTTGCTAGGGCACATTCTAGTTATTGTAACCCATACTACTTGCAGTGCAGAGTAGTTTAAGTTTGTGCGGACGTACGTGACACTTAGATCCGCCTTTCATTTATACCAATCGATTCAAAAATAATTTTAAAATAAATTTTTGAAATATTTTGATGAAATTTGCTGCACTAACGTACTTTGATGCAAGGATGAACACCATTGAATATGATGCAACCTCATATACGCCAAAAAGGACTTGTTAAAGGAATTGTTTATTTGACATAAAAATTAAGTGGACATATGTGTATTTTCTGGACACCACTCCGTACATAATTTCACATGAATATTGGGGCCTTCAGAAAAGGGTTTAATTTTTAATATTTTGTGATGAAAAAAAATTAATGGTAGGGAATTTGGATCACATAAGTCTATTTTTTAGATCCTAATACAAACGGGGGTTATCATATAAGCGAGCCTTATATGGTAGAATTTGAAAAATTACGGCATTTTTAAGAAGTAAACTCAGATCCTCTAATATGCGGGTTTTCATGAAAAGTATGCAAAGGCATAAAAACAACTTGTAGTTTCCAGTCTATTATTATCGAAAAGAGTGTACCACGTTAAGTGGTGTAGCGTATCCAATGGCCGGCCTTACTTGTTAATGCTTAAAGTATATTTCTCTGGTCTAAAGAATTCATACAGAATCGAATATAATCAGTTTAGGCATAAGTCTGTAGTAAACTTCCGACAGATGTTGTCCGTGGTTGTATGTCTGCTGGTATCCAAATAAGGGGAATGCACCCAGTTGAGGCTGGAGTTTGTACCAATATTTGAAGCATGTTTTTACGGAAATCCGTAATATATACAAAATCTAATTTCGTTATATCCTACACTACATGTGTGTGTAAGGGTATATTAAGTTTGCGCGAATGTATGCGACAGCTAGAAGGGCTTTACTTATACCGAACTAAGCTTGCCAGTCCGTCTGTTCGTTTTTGTTTCTTGTGTTCAACCTGCAGACGGCAATTTTTGATGAAACGATGATCACTTCCCATATAAAGCCTTATTTTGTAAAGTTATTATTGTTATAGGGTGACGTAGCTTATTTAATGTTGCGACATGGTCCACCATAGTCTTTTTACTTGTTTTAAATATCAAAGAGGACGAGCTGTGACCTTGGTGTTTTATTTCCTAAAAGCGCAAAGTGTCGTTTATGAGGAGAATGGACAACTCGTATGAAGCTTGCTGCTTACGAACGAATATTGAATAAAGTTTCATCGACCTCCATCGACCTTCGTGAAGCATAAAAATCGAAATAGAATTCTGATAGAACAGATCTTATAATTTTGGAGACATTGCGCGTTTAAAATATATATCATATCCGCTAGAAGTTTAAGTTCAGCTCGTAATCTGTCCCATAACTCCAATGTACGTATGTTACCAATATTCAGTTTCATTTCTTAAATAAATTTATTTTTGAAAACAATTTCAAAAAGGTTTCCTTTCTCTCCTCTCATGCGCCAGCAAGACTGCTGGCATAAACCTGCATTTCAATTGAACTTGACTTCGGATTCCGTGTAACATTTCGTAATTTTGACTTTTTATTTAAAAAAAAGAAAAAAAAAATTATTCCAATGTTTTCACCGCAGCACACATTCTATATATTATTTAATTATAATACGAGTATTTTTTGCGCAGTAGTTTTCTCTTTCCGTTTTCCTATAAAACTGAATGCATTTACTCTTTGAAGAGCAAATGCAACTAATTGACCAATATTCTGACGATAGTTGTTAAAAAATTTGTTAAGTAAAATTTGTATAAAGCAACTCACATACGTTATATAAATTTTGAAATTAGTTTAATAAACTTCATTTATTTATTTATAGCAAATTTGCGGTTACATATATATATATATATATATGCATGTATATAAATTGGAATTTTTAAATGGATTTCCTTCCTTGTGTATGCATGCAAGTGTATGTGCGTGGTATATGAAACTTCCTGTACACTGTAGAGCTAATGAAAACTGTTTAGTTATACGCTCTTTCAATGGTTTACAGTTCTCTTGCAAAATTATCTTGCAGGTAAGCCAAAGAGATGCAGTATGAGCAGTGAAAGAGAGTGTGAGAAACAGGGAGAGAGAGAGAGAGAGAGAGAGAGAGAGAGAGAGTAACAGAGAGAGTTCTTATAATTCCTATTGGTATGCTTAGTGGTGGAATAGAGTTTAGAGAGTACAAGAGCATAGTCTATTAAAGTCCTATTGAGCACTGAACGATGAAAGCAATTAAAGCATTGAATAATTGAATATAAAACTCTCTTAAATAAGAATCGCTTAAAGGAAATGAAATCACTTATAAGAAGAAAGTTTTCGGTTTTACCGTTTTCTTAATTAGATATGTTATTCATTCAATTCATATAACCACTACTACATATACAATTAAGATAAGAAGTAATAAGAACATCAAGTTTTTATAAACTTGTGATTCGATTTCTCTGTCTATTTTTGCTAGCACCAACTAGCAAAAAATACTGGTTAATATTTCAGAAATCTCTTTATATACCCAAGAGATGTCGTCGTGTTCGTTATAATAGTGGAGTGGTAGAATCGAATACCAGTGTCTCTTCACTGCTTTCATATTATTTTATGCAGACTTTACTTACGCTTATTGCCGTAAATACTTGTTGTTGTTGGTTTTCCTGTTATTGTTGTTCCTTCACCATTTAATGTTGTGTATGCTCTCTATCTCTCTCGTCTTCGTGTTCTTTATTTTTAATAATATTTTTTTTTTACTTCTACGTTTTCAACACTACCATATTGTGCTTTTCTTGTTATTGTTGTAATTTCTGTTTTAGTCAGAATATATTCATCGTTCGTCTGACTACACATGTATGGCTTTTTCTTGTTGGTTTCGTATGTTTATTCTGCAATTCATATTGGAGCCCCTCACATATACACGACGAAGGCATTTATAACCCCACTAGCATTGTTGTAAGTGTATAGTAAAATCGAAATTTACGTACATAAGTACGTACGAGACGAGAATGCAACCAACCAACTACTATTGCGACTATACTACATTGTTGTGCAATATGTATGTTTGAGTGTTTATATATGTATTCTCTGCTAAATAATTATGTGTTTGTGTGCGACACGAACTCTATACATATGCATACACATAAGTGTTGTATTTTGTACTTGCTTGCCGAACATTCAGAAGAACGTTCTTTTAACCAGCCATAGGCAAACAGTCAGTCTAATAGCGACAATCTATATGAACGGTCGAACGGTCGCGCTTTTACGCTATTAAATCAATTTCCCGCTGCTATATATTTTTTAAATACACACAAAAAAATATCAAAAAAAAAAAAAAAAAAAAAAAATTAAAAAAAAAAATAACAAAAAAAAACCAGTTAATAGAAAGAATGCATTACGTTATCGCCTGCCTACCTTTTAAATTATCAACATATGCCTAAACAATTACACGTACAAACGCCATATGCCATACGCGAAACTTGCTCTAATGTGGTGTAATTGCTAAACATATTGTTAAAAGTCTTCTTTCGGTATATATAGTTTCTTCTTCGGTTCTCAAAGCTAAATGTAACTCGCGAGCAGCTTCAATCATACGTTGCATGTGAAAAAAATATTAATTTTTTTTTATAATATCAGTAACAACAACAACAACTACCAATTATTTGGAACGTATTTTCGGGTATTTATAAATTGTTTCATATTTATATATATATATATAAATAAAAATATATATATACATATATATATATATATACATGTATATATATGTACGAATATATATATATATATATATTTATAAAAGTGTGTGTATATATGTATGTATATAATCAAAAGTATGCGTGTGCGATCGTTGTTAGTGGTGTTGTGCTTGTGCTGTTTGTGCCGGTTTATTAAAGTTTAGCGTTTTAGCGTAAGAGAAAGAAAAACCAATCTAAAGAAAATAAAAACAAACATTTACGTTTTATATGTCATCACTGATTAAACGATTAAACCTCGCTTCGTGGTAACAAACTAATTCCGAAATATTTGAACAAGTTAATTGAAGTGTGTAAAAAGCAAAACATCAAACTCTTTAACCTTTCCCTTCCCTTCCCATCCCATCCCATCCCATCCCATCCCATCCGCTGTATGCATACAACACCGATATTATGAGCCATTCATTTATTCATTTATTTATTCACCCACTTACTGCTCACTCTCCGACACTTACCAAAGCGAAATAAAAACCAAACAAGTTATATAAAACTGTTAAAAACAAAATCCTGTTATTAAGTGGCTTACTTTAATGATCCCTTTCTCTCACTCTCTCACGCATTCACCTATTAAAGCTATTAATTCTCATCATACCTCTCTCCCTCTCTCTGTCTCTCTCTCTCTTTCCCTCTCACTCTCTCTCTTTCTCACTCTCTTTCCTTGTCCCGACTCGTTCGCATGTACTTTCACACCAGTATGTGTTTGTATTTGTATGTTTGTTCATTTCGGCATTTTGAGTTGTCTAATTAAATTAGTCTTTACAGACTTGCGTGTGTTTTTGTGTGTGTATGTGTTGTGTGAATGTGTGCTTGTATGAGTATTTAGACTGTAATTGAGAGCAAAAAATATAGAAAAAAAAAGCAAAAAAACAGAAAATATACAAAATATGAATAGGAAAACATTCTTAAAATGAAATCAAAATATTTATGTCCGGGCGTTATTAAAAATAAAAAAAAAAATAAATCTGAATACGTATAAAAATCTCGAAACACATGAAAAGTGTGGTGGAACTAGAAAAATCTATAAACACAGAGTAGCGTTGACTTTGTAAAATACACACACATACTTCTACTATGGCTGTATATGCTGTATGTGTGCTCATAGATTGTTTGTCTGCATATATAGATAGATTTTCTCCGTAAAAATTATTAGAAAATTTCTTTGAAATATTTTTAGAATGAAAACAAAAAACAAAAAAAAAAAAAAACAAAAAGAATAAAGAAAACTATAACAACTTTGTGTAGCATTATATAGAACATTTTACTAAACGCTTTACACATGGCAAAGATGAATTGCCCATCTTCTTATCCATTACGTATTAGGTTAGAAGCCCTAAAGCGTTCTTTACTTCTTATTTTATAACCGAGTCATCACGACGGTCTTACGAGCGTGTTCGAGCACATATTTCAATATAAAAGAATTCACAGTAAAACTTAACCTTAGAAATATATCTTCTAACCGTTTTTTGATTTTTCGTAAAAATGAAGAGAGTGAAACCATAAATAGCTAAAACCACGTCAGTCCCTTTGCCTACTTAGACTAATAGTCTGATGTGATCCTGGCTAGGTTGAACAAAAATCAAGCAATTAATAAAATTTCAGTTTTATTCGATTATCTGCTCGATCATCGACAGCATTCGATATTTCGTTCCTCATTAAATTTTTTAGTTCCTTACTAATTGGGTACACGGGTGATTCGTTTGGGAAAGCTTCTCGTATAGGTTTTCATAGCCTAAGCGATATTTTCGAAAATGCCACACTTTCGCCACGCAGAAATTGTAACAGTATAATGACATATGGACGGTCTCTTAAGTACAAGCCTTTAAACAAGATGAAAATTAGACGGGAACTGAGTATTTCCATAAAGCAGGAGATAAAACATTACTTGAATTGCATTTTATTTTCCAACACCTTGAGACATTGGCTTCGCCCGATCTGCAAGATAGTTTCTTTCTTCAAGCTCGTTCGCTAAACGACAAATTTTGTACGCTTTCACGCCATTTTATAGGACAGTCAAAGCAAAAAGGTGTTTGTGACTTTTTTAATACCGAGTATTTTTTTTTAACCATGCACTTCATTCACTACTCCACGCCTGCAAAGGAGTATGAAGTTTTGCAAAAATATATCGCTTTAAATGCAAGCTTTTTCTTAATTCAATATTTTCTAAAAACAGTGTTATTACCTTCATACTCGATAGTTAGACTGTCAAAACCCATGTCCAGGGATGTTTTTGAAATTTTTTACTTCAATTTAATTTCTAATTGGAAAAGATTTACAAAGATAGAAAATGTCACTTGGTTACGATTGACACGACAGTCGTTTCTGTAGCGCATACAAAAACGATCCGCCAGTATTCGTTATCTTTCAAATCCTAACTGCGTGGCAAAGTGTTGTCAATTCACGAAAAAAAAAACTTCAGAAAATCCTAACGTACGTTGTAAAACCCTTTCTTCAAATCTTTATAACAAAAAGTTGACTGAGTTCCTATGCGGTATAATACTTTAAAAATATTAGAATAATGGAACATAAATTTTTTTTAACAGATCTTTCCGTAAATCGAGGTGGATTCACTAAATTTATTTCCTTCAAAAAGTGTTCTTTCTGGGAAATGTTTGCCTGCCTGCGTCGTCGGTAAACCTCTCAGTCATAAAATTTTTGAGAAAGTGAAAGTTGACTGTAACAACGTATATGTTTTTAAGGTTGAAAGATCGGTTCAGAAAATGGTCACGGTCCCCAATACTTCAATTATTTAAACCGCTTTGGAAATTTTTTTTTTTTTATAAATTTCAACTTAACGAATATTTGAATTGAAAGTGTTTGTTAGGACCAGAGAAAGCTATATATTGGCAATAAAAAATCTTGAGATTTATCCTTTTTTATCTTAATATAGAGGGACATTGTGGTATAAACTTTCACTACAAATAAATCCGTAAATTTATTTATTTTAAAAATAGCCTTAAGCTTGAATGAACGACATTTGATGCTCTATTCCTAAAACCCGATTAAATCCAGATTCTTCTTGTCATTCATACTACAACAGCGACATCAAACGGCCGGAATATTTAGATCGATTAATGTGGGAATTTATTCGGATGTGATCTTAAAGCAAACAATTTAAAACGATTTTAATTATTCCTTAATGGAAGTTAAGAAAAAACTTTCTTAACAAAGTAAATTCAAAAAAAAATTTTAAAAAATTAGAAAATTTTTTCAAACAAAACGTTTTTGAAAACAAAATTTTTTTATGAAGCTGCATGCTATGTCATCTTATTCGTGAAGATTGCTGTTAAAATCAAAGTGAGTGAAAACCAAAAAAATTTCTTATTAATTATAATAATTTATCAGTTTGCTTTCAACAATACTTAGCCAGAGAAGGAAAGAATTAAACTACCAGAGATACAAATCTGATTGCGTTCTTGTTTTATTTCGATTTTTAGTTGCCTGAAATCTTGAAAATTGGACGGTTTTCATTGTTAGCTAAACAAACTTAGGTCAGTATTTGAAGCAAAAGGGCTGTTTCTGTTTTACTTACTCGAAAAATGCCATAGTAAACTTAGATATAAGAATAAAAAATCGGCTTGTTCTTGGGAAGAATATGAAATTTAGTTCAGAGTCGGTTAAGCTAAAACTTGACTTGTCGTAGGAATATACGTCCATGCAAAAGACTTAGTTGTTGCCACGTTCTTTGTTAGGTACTTTTGTTTCTTCCCTTTTGAGATTCAACCTGCGATTAGTGCTATAACTTTTTAGAATCTATAGCAAGTTTAATTAATACACAAATTTTTGTTTTTTTTTGTTTCTTAAGTATGTTGCAAATTTACCCGTAGCATTTAATTCTCGCAACCTTAGAAAAATAAAAATACTTCCTTTGTTTGTTTCAGTTTCAGCTAATTATTAAGATTACGCTCATCTATCTGCTTAAAAAGGATCTGTGGCCCCTATTATATACCCCACATGACTTGGTTTCATCAGAGTTATTTCTATAAAGATTTTTCAAAATGAAGTGTTATGTGAGAAGCAGCCGTAAAAATGTTCCGATCCGAACCATTTTCAATGACGTTTGTTCTTGGGCAAACATATGACGGCATACCAAATTTGGTCAGAATATCCCCAAAATTGAACATAAAAATACAAGATGGACTGCCCGACAAACTTTGATCGCTTGGTCGATTCAACACTACTTTCTAAATTAATAATAAAAGATAGGTATATCTATCCAACACTGAAGAATGTTTTTCGTTTGAGGAAAGCCTTCGAATTCTTTCTTGGAATCTCATCTTTTACGACACCCATAAAATCAGGTAGTTTTCCTCTACTCGATTGTTTCAATTTACAAAAGGAAAAATTTTCATATAAGTCGTTGCCCGGCAGATATTAAAGGCATCAGATATAAGCCATACTTACATCTGAATCAGTTTGTTTTGGATTTAACATTACCCTAAGTTTTTTCGTAATGATTTATAGCAGGAGTAGAGAGTGGAGCACAACTAGCCTTCAACCATCTTAGCTCTCGTTAGGTGATTTGTGTAAGAATTAATATTCAGCTCAAGCATCCAAACCAAGTCGAGTATAAAGAAAGGCAAAAGTCGGTTCTATTACCGACAAATAAACAAATAAGCGGAATTACACTTTCAACGGAGGAACAAAATCTGAAAAATTTATTCAATTTTGCTTTTCTTTTTCTTCTCAATAACTAAATCAAACATTCAGTGAATTTGAAGTTAGAAAGTACTTTTGCGTTAATTATTGCAAGAAAAATGACTAAACAACATAGCAAATACAATCATTACGTGTACGTTTAACTTGTGTAAAAACTTTATCCATTGCATAACGGCATAGGTTTTTCCCGAGGAAAGCAAAAAGGAAAACAAAAAAAAATAATTCAAAAAATTTCCTCAATTATGACAGCCGACTTACTTTTCATTTCTCTTTCTTTACAAGTATATTTCGCTTCCTCTGCGCCCGGTAACTAACTAACTATCTTAAGCAGAGTTAAAGATCCATTAAAATCTAATAATCACAGTCAAAGACTCATATGAAAATGTTACTTACACTTCCTTCATTTGAAAGCATTCGAGAGTATGCGCTAAAATTATTACCGCAGAGCGCGCTTTCCAACTTTTCTGCCGTATGAAAAAGAAATGCAATAATAATCTTGAAAGTTATTTGTTTAAGTTAAGAAATCGATCTATATAAAGGTTATATAAAAGAAAAAATGAAAAAGAAAAACAAGAAAATAGAAATTTTAAAAACCGCACTGCACTGCACTGCACAGCTCTCTTCCGAAGCCTACAAATATTATTGCATCGAAGTATGTAAACAATAATCATATAAGGAAAAGACTAAAGTTACAACTACTCCGGGCACATTATGATAACTCAGCAGCGAGTCTAAGAGTTTCGTTAATAACAATAAACGAAAGAAAAAGAAAGAAGAAATAATAACTTTTTCTCTTTTTCTTTTTGCCGTAATAGCACTTTTGTGTTTGCATTATAGGTAGGTATGACTGACTGAGTGCTGCTAAGCGTAAGCTTAACTTCACGTTTGTAATTTAATAACACACTAGGCGAAGAAAATCAAAAAAGTGTACAAATAACAGTAAATTGTGTAGATTGTGATGAACACACCTCTCATTCAATGCATACATAAACTTGATAGTTGTTTGATATTTAAATGTTAATTTGCTTTTCAGGCGCATACAATCGCTATGAGTGGGCAGACAGTGACTGTAGTATGCCGCTAACTAGCTTAAGATATAAAACAAAAAAGAAAAAAACAAAAATTCAAAGTTCACTAACTTAACTTAACAGCAACTTATATAAGAGCAGCAAGAATAGAGTAAAAGGCAAATCGTTTATTTACTACGTTCCAATTCCGTATTGTTACGACGATATCAATGACTCATTATTGTTCCTTGACGTTACTTTTAATGAACCACAAGTTAAAAAGTTAGAAAGTATTTTGCATAAGTTGTCAAAAAATTGCAAGTCAATGTGTATTTTATATTATTATATAAGAGCGCATATTATATTCCTTGTATTACATGTATATATATATATAATATATGATACCTTAACTTATGTCTGGCATATTGACATATTTCTGCCTATTAATTTATTGATATATGATTTATGCTTTATGACAGTTTTAATCATTTGCAATTATTTCGTTTAAAGCCTTCCAAAATATATATAAAAATATAATCTTTGTCCGACATAAAGGTTTACAATTCGTTAATATTATTTTTCTTCGTTTACTTAACATTTACAGTTCGGGTCATTCCAAATGATTTTATTCGCGATGTTTGATATTCTTTATGGTTTGCTGGACGAATATAAAGTT
Organism: Glossina morsitans morsitans; assembly: GCA_001077435.1. Taxonomy (NCBI): domain Eukaryota; kingdom Metazoa; phylum Arthropoda; class Insecta; order Diptera; family Glossinidae; genus Glossina; species Glossina morsitans. The sequence goes on along the minus strand of CCAG010016484.1, from coordinate 23,863 downwards.
TTCTTTACTTCAGATAGAAGCGTTCAAAATCACATTCGGATCTAATCTCATAACAACATTATCTAGACATTTTGATGGATTACTTTAATCGATTTTGAAGACGATTTCTTCGAAAACTAAAAAATTTATATTTCATATCGACTCCACTTCTTCTAAATCCTACGTCGCTAGTTTGTCGCTAGACAATGATTAATATATCAAGAGTTTTTTCAGATTTTTTATTTTAGTTTGAAAGATTGTACCTGTTGGAGTACGACTGAAGGTGGTAACTGAATACTGAATGACCACGCATAGCCATTACATGCCTTACAGGCATATTTTTCATTTTTGCGGGATTTTCGCTATAATTCTCATGCTTCTTGTCACGTTACTTTTTGTAACCTACCCCATGTGGTACGAGGGCATATTAAGTTTGTGCGAAGGACTTGAGATAGATCCACCTTTTATTATGACGATCTGTTGAGAGTTATTTTTTAAATCGATCTAAGTTTGTCTGTTCCTTTGTCTGCTTTGTTTCCTTGTGTTGAATACGTAGGCCGTCGTTTTTGAGATATTTTTATGAACACTGGCGTGTCCTGGCCCGAAGATGGACAGTTTTTTGACGCCTTACTTTGAAACCTCGATTTTGGATAACTGTAAGGCGATGTAATTTATTTAATGGTGAGCTTCGACCCACTATAGTGTTTTCACTTGTCTTCTTCGATAAAATACAGAAATTTGCCATTCTTCCTACCGCTTAGTTACGAAATGTTAAGAACAGTTGGACAAGAGTAAACAATGCTCTTCTATAGAGCAATTACTTTCATCGCGTTCTTCATTAAAAGGAACTTCTTTGTAGCATTCCAAAAGTCATTGGTATAAAAACAAAAGTGGTGAAAAGAGAGACTATGAGACACACTGTTTTAATAACAGTGGTTGCCGTCTTTTAGGAATTTGGGAGACTGTAAAATAGAGAGTTCCTAAAATATTTATAAATAAAGTCATTTATGGTGAGGGGTGGAACGATCTTATTTCAACTTGCTTCAATTAAACTTTCATTTCCATATATATGTACTTATATATGGAAACACTTTGGACGTTCTTTAGTAAATCAGATAAAGCGTTTTATGGGTACATCGGGTCGGGTTGTCAGAACATACATAACAAAGCCTTACGCTTAGAATACTAAATCTAATGATTTCCAATACCGCCCATTTTATATCTTTACGAAATTCTTATATTTAAAGTCGTGGTTTTAACCGCAATGACCGCAATGTATTTGATAGCTAATTAGTCTTGGACAATGGGAAGATTTTGATCTCTTGTCCATTTTCGCGAATGTGAAAGAGTAATAACTACGAGTTTTATCACTGGCTGTACGGTTTAACCTCTGGCTGTACAACTTGCCATTAACGTTTCATAAACAACATCGTTCTAGATAATTAAAATGCCAAATGCACACGATATTTTCGGGGGAGAGAAAGTCGTCAATGATTGACGAAGTGGGTATATTCAGATGAAAAAAAATATTAAGAGATAGTAGACTAATGAGTAAATATGTTTTTTGTCGCATTCTGTGGCCAGCTCCTTAAAGTGGTTGCTTTGGATAGATGCAGGGAAACCTTGCTATAGTTGGAAGATAAATATCAACGTTATGACCTCGCGATGGTAGTGACATAAATCTATGCGTTACATAACGGCTGTGACATATGTCTTAGAGCCCACATTAGTTTGATTTCATTTTGCTTTTAAGTCAATACTTTGTTACTTTGTTGCGTTTGCTTATTGTTGCCACATAACGAAAGTGAAATGCCAGTCAGCCAGCCAACAATGTTAACATTAAAGTAACAGATACTAAAATACCAGTCCATATAGCAACAGCCACAATAAGAACAACAAAAATCAAAGAAAGAAAAAACCAAAAAATAATAGAAAAAGAAAAAAACGCAAAAACCAGTTAATATGAAAACCTGATCGTTTCAGGTCTTGCCTTTTTGTGTATAAACGCTGTCTGTACTGTAAAGTCAACCAGTCATGCATTCAGTCAGTTGGTCGATGCAGCTGAATCGTCTGATGTAGTCACGTGAGTTATCAGCTAGCTTTATAATAATTGTAATAATTTAAATTTAATTTTCAAAGGCTCTTTTACATAAATGCGTCATAGAAAGAGGGGAAAACCCGAGCATAACATATCGCATATGCACAATATATATTTGTTCGCCTTTTATCCACATTGCATTTGTACGAATTTTTGCTTTATATATACAAAAATTACCGCATTGTGTCTGATTGATTTGACGCGATTGAAAAAGTTGAGATATGCAGAACGAAAATTGAATGCAAACAGGCCTCAGGCTTGCAACGAGCGTAAGTGTCGTACACACTATTATTACAAGTATAGGACATCTGTGCATACCCACTTTCTACTCCTTGGACCCTGTAGCTAAAGAACGCTGATATTGCTTTGAACGTGAGATTAATGTACATCAAGCATCGGCGTGGGAAGCTTAGTTGCATCAAATTAGGAACATTTTGATTAAAACAATTCCTTTCATGCAACTGCCATTGCCTTTTTTTAAAGGTAGACAATGAGTTGTAGCAGGCTATTCACTTGAAAAGCAACTGGCAATGTAGGGAAGGCATAACATAGGTAACAATAAGGTATAATAGGTAAGGAAAGAAGTGCGCCACGTTGTTTCCAAACATCTGTAATACGAATCCCATCAAGCCGCACTATGGCACTTTCGAAAGTTAAAAGGGATAGATTGGTAAATAATTAAAGAAAAAACAATGTAAAGATTGTAGTAGGGTTAGTTAGTAAGTAGTACGTAACAAGATAAAGTTCTTAAAAATCGTACTGAGTGCACAGTATTGTTTCCACCAAAGTCGTTTATCACAATTTAAAATGACAAAAGAAATGTAAGAAAAATTCGTTTAAATTTTGACTAAGAAATGCCACGAAATTTTTATCTTCCTTATATCTCGTATGCAAAGTTTAACGTAAAGTTTAGAGCTCACAGTGTAATCATTGGGGAGTAGCAATTAAGCAACGTTTGCTAATTGTTGAAATTTTTAAAGAAAATTCATATGGAGACATGCAAATAAGAAACTCAACTAAACGAAAACATAATCCATTTATCTCGTGGTGATTACAGAGAAATTGGAATAAGTAAAGACGCCATTATTAGACGATATTTATTGGGCACTTTGGTGCAGATATGCTTAAGCACTCTTTCTTCTCAATTCTTCTACCGCTTCACCGAATATTCGGCCAGATCGGACGGCCGTTACGTCGTCCTATGCAATTCTTCTAATTTGTTCCAAAAATATTCTAAGAGCATGGACGACATACGGCCTGACTGCGCTTATCGAAACGACAACTTTGTCTCGATACAATCCTCTGAATGGAACAGTAACCGCACTTATATATGTGCGGCTTCAGGTTGTGTCCGGAATGGGTACAAATATGCCAACTTTTCTATTGGACGAACTACTTTTTGAATGAAAAGTGGAGTTCATTGTCGTTTGCCAAGATGCGGCTAATGGTCCATGCACTGAAGTCAAGTGGCTCGGGGTAAGCCGTCGGCTGTAGCATTTGAGGCAATGCCAACTTATATTCGCGCAAATTTAAATCTTTGCATAGCTTAAATTTAATGTCACATAATGAATAAATTTGCTTTAAGATCAACATATTCTTGTCTAGCGCCACTTTTCATTGATCCATTTCATTGACAAAGGAACAATGCGCTTCACACCGCTTCGAAATTTTTCATAAATGTGACGCTTGCCACGAATGAAAATTGACATGAGTGCACGCTATGTAAGTGGGACTGCAGACATTGCTATTACATTTTTAAACGCCAGCTTAAGGTTTACATTAGAAAAATATCGTGACTTGACGTCAAAAGAAGCAACTAAGGGAGAGCGACTGCAAGTGGGAATATTGTAGGAGAAAGACCGTGATGGATATGGGAGATGAATATGGATTCCTAGTCACCTTACCTTTACCTCGTAAATTTAATTTCATTATATTGCTTTTAGCTTTTATTAGCTGCAATAACTTTTTTAGCTTTTCAATTATATTTTGTGCAGGTATTTTTTAGCGCTGAATTGGCTTTCAATCGCTTTTTATTATTCTCTTACTTATTGTATGAAATTAATGAAAAAAAAAAAAGAAATCATAAATTACAGATACATGTCATACATGTTTATATTTGCCTGGACACCTTATGCAATTTTATGAATTTTGGAAAGCAAAATAATTGTAAAGTTTTTTCTTTAAATGAAAATGAATGCTAAAGTTGGCAAAACAATCAATTAAAATGCTTTCAAAAAAATTAGAAAATTACAAAGCAAATAAAAAAAAAAAAAAAGAGGAAATTAAAAATATTTCTGCATCGTTCTTCTCTTCTCGTCTGGCTGCCTTCCCGCCTACCTACCTGCATGCCTGCCTGCCTGCCAATCGGAAAGTATGATGAAAGAGGTCTGCGCTGAGTGCAGTTTGGTTGATTAGCTTTTATGCATGACCGTATTACTTACCTTCTCGTCGTCCTTTTAATAAATGACGGAATGATTCTTCTTTTGCTTTGGGTGCACATGTACACACATATTCATGTATTTGTGTTTCAATCTCTATCGTACATATGGTTTCTTTAATATTTGTTTTCGTTTGCATTTAGTTGGTGCTAGCAGCGAACCAACCTATACAGTTGTCAACTTGTCTCTGTGACCCAATTAATTGCTTGGGTTTTCTTTTATAAGCATTTATGTGGTTTACCAGCAGCAATGAATACCCTCCTCAGAAACTAATCATAAAGCAGTAGAGAAGAGACCGTTACATACACGTATATGCAATTTTTCACCTGTCATTTTATGGTTTAGAGAAGTCAAACTACACATATAACGCATGCATGCACATAAAAAAAGAGAAAGAAAAAATATTGTTGTGCCAGCACAAATGTCTGCTATCCCTTTTTTTAAATAATTAATAGTATAATTTAAAAACTTGCATATTTAAAAAGAATGCATTTCACATTTAAGGACAAGTCTAAAAATATCTCATTCACTCTCTTTCGCATTACTTTGTAAATTCTTGAATCGGAGGAAAATTACCTCTGGCTAGGCCTTTATCGTAATCTGCAACTTCTATCCATACATCATCTATTCCATCACATATTCCTGGCCCCGTCTCTATCACTCTACTTGCGTCTGCCTCTATTTCTACCTCCACCATGGTTTTTATCCTTATCTCGCCCTTTTTAGCTCTATTTGAGTCTGCCTCTATCTCTACCTCTACCATGGTTTTTATCCTCATCTCTCCCTTCTTAGCTCTATATGTGTCTGCCTCTATCTCTACCTCTACCATGGTTTTTATCCTTATCTCTCCCTTCTTAGCTCTATTTGTGTCTGCCTCTATCTCTACCTCTACCATGGTTTTTATTCTCATCTCTCCCTTCTTAGCTCTGTTTGTGTCTGCCTCTATCTCTACCTCTACCATGGTTTTTATCCTCACCTCTCCCTTCTTAGCTCTATATGTGTCTGCCTCTATCTCTACCTCTACCATGGTTTTTATCCTTATCTCTCCCTTCTTAGCTCTATTTGTGTCTGCCTCTATCTCTACCTCTACCATGGTTTTTATCCTCATCTCTCCCTTCTTAGCTCTATTTGAGTCTGCCTCTATCTCTACCTCTGCCATGGTTTTTATCCTTATCTCTCCTTTCTTAGCTCCATTTCTGTCTGTGTTTGTCTGTCCGTCTTTGGCCTTTATTTGTGCCACGCTACCTATTTCTTTTCGTTCAGTACGCTTCTTATGCCTTTCTGCACGGCTAACTCCGCATCCAAATCTTTTAAAGGCATCAGAAACTATATACATTAAGAATTCAATCCCTATAGGTCGGAAGCCACTGACAAAAATGTATGTCGTATGTATTTTTTTTTTTAAATTTATTTTCTATACTCGTCACGATTACACCCAGAAATTAGAATTTCTTCAAATTTGCGCCTCACGACTTGGTATGTAAATGCGTTAATGAGTACGGATTTACATATATCATCATTGCATATATACATGCGGTTGCATGTTGTAATTTTCAGATGAAAAACTGAAAGAATTTTCATTCATTCATCATCAGGAGGATGCTTATGTTGTTCTTAATTTTTATATAATGCATCAGTCATCCAATTCAGTAACAAAGATTAGAGTGTGCATATCTTGCATTCGCTAGCTACACTCTTAAATAATTCATAATAAAGTGTGCAGTTATTAAACCGTTAAGCCATAAATATTACTTTTGCTTCTTAATATACCTTGCGTGACTACAAACATCATAATGCTAAAAGCAGAAATTTCGATTAAATTGTGTTGGGGATTTTTTTTTCAAATTTATGAGATGCTTTAAAAATGTAGGCCTTAAAAAAAAATAAATAAATAAATCGAAATACAAAGAAATGAAAGAATCATTAAACGTTTTCAAAATATGATGACTAAATAATAGGTTTGCTAACGAATTCGGTCGTGTTCCTGACGCGTGCGTTGTTTCCACAATTTTATGCTTCTGGTAACTTAAACGTTGCTGCAAGGGCCCAACATTGATGGCTACCATAGGTCAGCGCATGGTTAAGATTTTCGCACCAGTATCCCTTTTTTCAAATCTCTTTCAAATAATTTGATGAAGGTAATCCTTACTTCTGACTTACTCAACTTAAAATATGTAAGTAGGCATTAACTTTTCGGTTAGTGCTCATGAGGAAACCATTTCCTTTCGTCTTTTGTCGTTCTATTTGTGGGCAAAATTTTTTGAGTTTTTTCCACACTTCTAGCGAGCGCTGAATTTGTTTCCTTTTTCCGTAATCAATGATGATAAAATCTCGGAAACCGGTTTCTAATTGTTCCATAAGTTACCGCATTTCCATTCCAAGCAAACTTAATCACTTCTTCCGCACCTTAAGCTACATTTTTTTTCCAGTTTAAAAAAGAGTTACATGCTTGAATGATGTTCGTTAACATCCATCTCAACGCACTTTGATATGGACGGAAAGACAGCTTGTAAAGAAATGAAACTTTATTGTAAGAAAACCAATATCTAGGTTATCTGATATCTGAAGTTTCGGTAAAAATGGACGCCTCACGTCCGTTTCCAATTGAATTCAATTTCGCTGGACAGCTGTAGAGAGTAACAATCACTCGCCGAGATAATTAGCGTGTTCGCGTTAATTAGTTCACTTTTTGAGCCACCTCTCACGTAAAGATTTAAAAAAAGAAAACACTACATGGTATGTAACCACGAATATGAATGAATAATTGCCTTAGGCGAAGTGGTGCATGTCGTCCTGGTATGACTGCAATATTTTCACTTGGTTATACTTCAGATCGCTAGATCGAAAATTGGGTTCAAAATTTCTGATAAGAACACAAGGGTCACATAACATAAACTCGGGATCATAAAATTTGTTTTCTTTGTCAAGAAGCAAGATTTAAGGAGATCCTCGCTCTCCTAGAAGGATACCAGTATCCTATGTTTTCTTATGTTTTTCATAAGCTTTTATTTACCTTACTCTCGTGTCAGAGAGGAGTCTTCTCACACAAAATTTAATTTGGAAAGTATCTTAAGTATGGCCAATGTTATCTGGTAACCAAGAAATTAGAAATCATTTTATATTATCATCTTAATTTGTTTATAGCGCACCTTCTTTGCTTCCCTAGTGAAACCGCCAGATTTGTTGAAAATATTGATCGAAATGTGCATTTACTCAAGAATTAGTTCCACTGAAAACGCTTCGAAAACCGGTGTGCTGAGCTACGTAAGGAATTCGTCATATCTTTCTAATACCTTTCGTATAGTATTCTTGAGATATTCATTCAGGGATCATTTAAGACGATAGAAAACTTGTAAAAAGGAAAAATTTAGAAGATGGCATTACTCTGTTAAGTTATCTTGCAAAAAACGACCTCGTTGAGTCCCATCCCCATGGCATCCATCTTCGTATTTACGACTATGTTCTTTTGCTACTTGCCTCGATTTGTCGTTAAATATCAACTTTTACTTTTGCTTACCTTTCCCTTCCTAAACCAATTTTCATCACAGCTAAATCGTTTTCGTGCATTATCCTGCTTATGAAACGGTTGTGGATTTTAAAGATTTGTGTATTTGTTAGGGAAGGACCGATGGCAATTAGTGGAAGATTATTCTTGCATTTAGGCTTTAGGCTTAGGTTTGCTTTTTCAACATACATTTTGCAAACTCCATTTTTGGCAGGCGAAGTTGAAAAATGAATTTGTTGAACGAAGAGATTTCATTAGGATAAGAAGATCATTTAGAGACGTTGTAGCAAAATTAACTAAATTTTGTTAAAATTTTTGCCCTTTATATGAAATCGCATTCCTTTCTGGTTTGACTTTATCGCGTAGAATGTGATCACTCAATAAGACTTCTTTGTCATAACACGAAAAATTAACGCGACTTTCTTTCTTGGATATTTTGGCAGCTTTAGAGTTGCGATGTGGGGTCGAAATTCAGCATAACGAAAAAATCGAGGTTTTTGCAAATATGACTGAAAAAATTACATTTAAATTTTGTTGCGGATTGAGATAATCTCACACACATGGAGTATAAGAAAAGAATAACTTCATGTATATATATATATATGTACATTTTATCATATTCAAACAAATTTTTTTTTATTTATGTATTAAGTAAAACATTATTTTGATTGATAACTTTTTCATATTTGCTTGACGAAAACATTATGCCACTGCTATAAAATTTCTGGGTTTCTGGAGCGAGCATCGGAAGCAAGTGATTTTCACAGGATTCATTAGAGGCCAAATTTACAACAATAAAAGGCTTCTAGAGAGTGAGAAACAATTGTAAGTCGGAGCGGCCGTATTCGGGATATACGGTGGATGCATCAAAGCTTCCCGCTCAAGCCTTCTAAGTTTTTGTGGATTTGTGAAAGAAAGGCATTGTTGTGATGGAAGATGGTGACTTCCTCAATGATCAACTCTGGACGCTTTTCCTTAAGTCCGGGAATAATTTGCGTGGCCCGCTTCGAGCCACATATAGTGAACGATGTCCATTCAATCGCACCAAACGTAAACCATTTTCGTACATGGCGCCATGCGTAGCTTTACTCATCTCGGGCAACGATCATTTTTGCGTATTTTTGCTTAAGGTGACCCACTTTCCCTTGCCGTTCTTTATCAACCGCTGCAAAAATGACTCGATTGAGTTTCATGTCAACAACGGTTCACAAATGAAAACACGATCCGTTAAATTTTTTACTGTGGTAATCGGTCAACAGACACGCCTACAGCAATGGTAAATTGAGAATATCTCTGCTTCTTGCTGATCGCTGACTCACATAAACTTTTTTAAGATGGAGGCGGTGAGGATAAAAAACTCGCTCGCTTGTTTTAGTTACGCATAGTAGCTCATCTTTAGAACGCGCTTGAGAGTTTTGATAGAACGAAGCAAGAAAAAAAATTCCTAAAAAATAAAATTCCTATAGTCTTTAGTACAGGTAATGTTCGAAAGATCGTAGTGAATGAAAAGTCCAAAGAAACCAGATCTGCATATATTTCCCTCTGAAGATTAGCGTCCGAAGTTTGTCCTCAGACGAGCTCCTTGCACGACTTAATATTATGAATAAAGAGATTCGTAGGAAACAAAAGATTTGAAAAAGGAAAGGCAAAGCTTTGCGAGAAATTGATTTTGCTCTAATAAAATAAAAATTTGAAATTTTTTAATGAAAAAAGTTTCGTTAGTACACATAAAACTCTCTTGTTACATGTCGTGTAATCGCGACGCTACATATCAAGCATCAAATAACATGTCTGTCTACTTGTTTGTTCGTTTGTTTACTTAGTATTTTTTTTTTTTTGTTTTTTTATAAAGTCCCCGGCATGAGCAATAGCAAGCAACATGGATGCTGTCGCCTTCACTTCTTCCGTTTTACTGTTTGTCTCCCAAGCGGAAAGTTTCTTTCTATCATGCTTTCGTTTATTCACACAGCAGCATTTAATATGATTGTTGTAATAATTTCTTTAAGCATTATGTACATTTATGTAAGTTGGCCTGTGTGTGTGTGTGTGTTTGTACATATATGTGCGAGAGTATGTGTGGGAACAAACACGGTTTTAGTATCTGATGTCATTTAGACTTGCTTGGCTTCAATAGAGGAGCCGTGCCTTTTGCTTTTAAATGTTGACATGTTGTACACACAAACAGACACACGCACGCATATAAACACTTACATGGATTTTCTTTTGAAGATTTAATACTTTTGCTTTTAATACATAAGCGAGCGCACAATTTTAGAATTTAAATTCTATAAGAACAACATAACAAAAAAGGGAAAGAAAAGAAATGGGCACAATAAACGAGAAAAATATAGAATCTTGTAAATCTTTTTGAATGGTAAAGAAATAAGCAAAAAAAAGACAAGACTAGAGAAGAGCAGAAAAGAAAAGAAAAGAAAAGAAAAGAAAGGAAAAAACAGTAGCATCGTCAACAAAACAACATAACAAAAGTGAAAAACAAAAATGAAAATTATATATAAAATATAAACGTTACGTCTATTAACAAAAAGAAAAGAAAAAGAATGAAAATCATCGCAGTAAAAAGCAAGCCTTTACATGTTTAAATAACACACACACTCACAAACATTTCCTTCCTTTTCCTCTTCCTTTTCCCATTACTCCAAATAAGAGAAAGAAACAAAAATAATTTTATTATATTTGTACTTGCATACGGTGCGCCCAACAACTTTTTTTTTTTTTTTTTTTTCTTTATCAGCAACAGCCATACATCTGCATATGTGGTATTATCTCCATATGCCCTTTTTGCTTACGTCTTCCTTATGTGCTTTTTACTTCCTTCTATTCTATCCTGATTGCAAGCATCGTGCATAATGCTTGCAAACACAAGTAACGCCTGGAATTTCATTCATTGCTCTATTATAAGGAAGGAGGGCGAAATGGCTTCCATTGAAAAATATTTACAATGACGTTCTGGAAAGACCTACATTTTTATGTGCGGAATTTACTTACAAAAACAATTCGAAGCTCTAAGAATTATTCACTAATTTTAAAAGCGTCAACGGCGGTCAAAAGAGATTCTCAGGCGAGCTGTTTACTTTCTTTTTCTAGCTTTTAACAGAATTTTAAAGCCTACTAAATATATTTTTCGTTAGCTTTCGTAACTGAACAGTTCAGTCTCCAAAACAAAATTTCCACAAACCTCTTTCCACACAAACTTTTATTCATGGCAGACTGCTTATGCATGCCGCCGATTCGTGTATGAGTGTTCATTGATCTCGTTGAACATGCTCGTATGTCGTTGATCAAGCACTTACGTCACCGATTACGTTCAGAACAGTTCATTTACTTGGCACGTGTCGATCTCTGGCAGTTTAAGTTGAATAGCGAACCCGAGATATCCGTTGATAGTGCATTCCGAATTGTAATCAGAAGAGGACATCATGAGAGCACATGAAAGCCCCTGTGTTAGACAAACCCCAGTACCTTTTACGATCACTAAAAAGTCTCCACGGTCTTGTATTACGATTTTATTATTCGGATAGTTCAGCAGATTGTCTAATTGTCCCAGAATGTGCATCATATCATTTTTGACCATGTTCGCTTGTTCCTGACATGTTGCCGGCATATGTATTCGATCTGCCTTCGGCTAAAAAGTTGCGGCTATTTCTTTTTCGCTTCTTAAATTCAATCGATGCTGATTTCCAGCATGCTACACAAGTGCATAAAGCACGTCATTATACTCCCGATGAGATTTAGAATTTCGCATTTTAGAAGAAATTTAAGGACAGAAATTCACCACCAAAAAAGAGGGGGCATATTCGGTTTGTCAAAGCGCTTCCAACACTCCAAGAGAAACCTTGTGGACTGTATAAAGTTCTAGGTGCTTGCATGTATATTGATCAATTATTGACTTGAAAACGGCTTTTATTGAGAAAACGTGGTAAACTACATATTAGTTAAAATATTTTCCATAATTTTCTGCAACTTTTCCTCACCTTTCTGGCAACACGTCGATACAGTGTCGAAAGAACGATATTAGTTTGGCATCGACACAAGTGTCCACCCATTTTCGCACTTCTTCAGCTGTGCGGAATCGACTGCCAGCTGAACCATGCGGCATCGATGTGAACAAGTGATAATCAGAAGGCGTACGCTCGGTGTGAAAAAACTTCCCATTCGAGCTGAAAAAGTATATCCTTGGCAGTTCTTACAACTTGTGGTCGAGCATAGTCACGCAAGACGATGACTTTGTATCTGTTAACCGCTATTGCCGGTTTTTGTTGCAACAATACATCGGTCAATTTGTTCAATTGACGTCGGTAGGCATCTGCAGTAACAATTTCATTCGGTCTTAATAGTTCATAATAAACTACACCTTTCCGATCCCACCATATACACAGCAAAACTTCGTGGCCATGAGTGTTACGGTTCGGTGTGGATATGGATGGCTCTTCTGGACAAACCCATGACTATTTGCGCTTGGGTTTGTTAAAGTAGACCCACGTCTCATCGTCACTGACAAAACGCCACAAAATTTTTCTTTGTTTCTTTAGCAAGCAGCGAAACCGCGATGTTGAAACGCTTTCAAATGTGATGTTCAGTCGAGTCGTATAGTAGATATTTTTCCTTCTTTTAGATCTTTCACATCGCACGTAAATGTTGGTTGGTCTTCGAACTTTTTTGATCCTCCAGGTTGTTCTTTTATTTAGTAATGACAATATGTCCTCAAAGGGGGGTACGCCTACAACACGATGTCGACAACGGGAACATCTTTATTTTCAAAAGCAAATAACGCAACTGTACAGAAAGAAAAGAAAAATCCATCTTGTTTACCCAACAATTAATTGTTAAGGCAGGCGGTGCGGAGAAAAGATTCGACCATTGCCGAATGTAATCGTTTGTTATATCCTACACAACTTGTGACACAAGGGCATTAGTAAGTTTGTGCGCATGTACACAAGAAAGACTTGAGATAGACCCACCTTTTAATACCGATGAATTCAGATACACTTCTTGCATCTAATAAGCTTGTTTGTCCGCCTGTCCATTTTTTATTTTGGTGTTCAACCTACAAGTCGAAACTTTTAATATGATTTTTTTTCGGCCAGGAACGAACGCTATTGGAAATGGTTAGGACCGGACCAGTTTTTCGACCTTTTCCCGTGTAACCACTTGTTTTGAAAAGTGATATGAATAACTTTATAAGTGAAGATGGCATAGTGTATTTAAGGGTGATGCTTTTAGTTGGCTTTCGTAAACGTTGAGCTTCATTTCAAAAACTTTTCCAAACTGTTTTACGTTTCCTAGTCATCAGTACTGTAATTATTTGCATGGCAATCTTGCTCGAGTTTGGCTGGATAGTTGTTTGAAGACTACTTCATGAAAGCTTCACATTATTTTATGCCGCGAGCTTCTTCAGTGTGAATATTTCGCGTCGAAAGCAAATGAACGGCATCGATGAGCCAAAGGACGTAAACCGTCCGAGTAGCTTTACATAAATTGGCAGCATTTTTAGCCCTATGGAAATTAAATTGCGAAATTCAATGCGCTTCTATATACGTAGCTAATATTAAGCTTTCTTAGGCTTCTAACAAAGCTGTGTTAAGATAGTTTTTCGAATCTATTCTCAGATACTTTCAATATATTTGTCAAATCATATCAAGAAAATTAATTATAATTTCTTGTAACATGTTGTACTTTATTCCAAACGTGAATAATTTTAAGTCTAGATAATCGTAAGGACTCTTCGTTAATTGAGTTACCTAATGTGTAATGCGCGATAATTGCTGCGTACCTTGTGTTGTCGCAATTGAAATGATAATTGTGGAGGTGGTTTATGGAAAAGATCAATTATGTTGAGGAAAAAGAACTTTATCTTCGTCTACATACGTAGATAGATGTGAATGAATGTGACGTAGAAGTTGTTTTGCAAACATGGTTTATTGAACTCTACTCAATTATACATCAAAAATGTGATCGTTAGGCTCAAGTTTTTAGTCTTCATTTTCACTCTTTAAAGAATTCTTTAAAAATATTTCTTTGTTTATTTTTAATGTCTTGTGCATCTTGTACAAAATAAGTAAATTGTTTTACTCCGATGATGAGTATAATAAGCAAGAAAGTTGCCTGCATCTATTATCTGGATCTGTTAAATTTTGTTTTGCTTTATTTTCTTCTTTTTTGTTGTTGTTGTTGTTGAAATATCTGAAGAAAATACTGTACTGAATATGATGGCATCAGATCCAAAGATGCCTTAATGCGTAGATTTGCTTGCTGGTAGTTCGGCTGTTGTTTATATAATTACCAAAAACTTTAAAGCAGCTGCTTTTAATGTACATACATAGTTGATTTCATAACATCTACATATGTACGCACATCCAACCAGACATATAAACAAGCAGATTTAGTTAATTTTTCTTGAGATGAGCAGCACTCGCACGTATACAAATAATCAAAAGTTTATTTATATATTAATTTTCTTAAAAATATGTCTTGAAAGACTGAGAAGGTTATGATAACCTTCAGCCGAATCTCAAGCACCCACCTTAAACTATAAATATATCAAAATTGCTCAAATGTTACATATAATAAATATTTGAGATCGATGTCCGTCCTTCCTATAGTATTACGAAAACTGTTCTTTGAAGTAGTTCTCGATTGTTGTAATGCTGAACTCTTTCTATTCCTTTTCGCCAAATCGCTATTAAGCAAAGTGTCAATTGATTTCAACCAACCAGTCATCTAAAGGTCCAATCTACAAGAAGCAAAACAGCTGTTATAGCTGACAAAAACATATCTCTTCCAATAATTTCTTTATATCTTTATATTTGTGTAAAAATTTTGGAGGCGCTTGCATGTAAGTAGACTTCAACGTAAGAGTTTACGGAGTGTGCTAGTAAGGATCTGATTTACTCAAGAAACCCTAGAACACTAGATGCTTGTTAAAGGTCGATGTTATTATATACAAATTAATTAATCGGGTACAGTTTACCCTCCAATTTTCGCCATAAGAGGAATTAAACCCACTTTTACACGTTTTGATGCGCACAGAGCTAAGCAGTTTTATACAATTTTAACGACCATATCATGTTTAACAACAAAATAGTCTGTAAACCCGATGCACATTTCTAGACGCTTCATTCAGAATGACAAGAATAATATGCCGTCATCGTGGAAATGAAAAGAACAAGAGAACAACTGCAAATTGAGAAGTGAGAACTAAGAAAAATACACTGATTGTATTAGTTTTTAGAAAAAGCTCTGCCGGTTTTCCTTTTTTGCCTTTTTTCTCCATATTCTACGTTTTATGTAAAATTTTTCAAAGACCGCTATATAACAACAAATTTCTATAAATAAAATTGTTATAAATAGTTATAAATAATTTATGGAATAAAAGATTCATTAAAATCTCTAATAGATTCTCTATTCCTTCACCACATGGCGGCTGACTTGACAGACTTTTCAAAAATTGTAAAATCGAAAATCTTATCCAAATAGTTTCCAAAAGTTTTAAACTGACACTGACTGACAAGAATATCGAAAAATGAGAGAATGAAAAAAAAGGGCGACGGAATTTTTCTTTAAACCCATTAGTGTCGTTATGAAAAATTTTTATAAATAATACATGCTTGGTAACGTGTATGTATGTGTAATTTCAAGAATATAAATCTCGAATAGTTTGTTTTTTTATTGATTTTTTTTCTTCTCTTTTGCTTCTTTTTTAATAAGAGAAAGAAGAAGAAGAGTAGAATGCATATCATTTATAATTTCGTCACTTGTGTTGTTCGCACGTTTCTGGGAGGTTTTCCAGATGAATCTAAAAAGATTTTTTAAGTCTTATGTTGTCAGTTTTCAGCTATCGCAGTCATTAGTGAAAGTAAAATGTATGCTGACATATATAGAAATTTAGAAATAAAGTTATTTCGTCCGAGCGATAAGTCACAGTGACAGTCAATAACTTTATTATACGCACTAACTTAGGTCGCTTTTGAAGTGTGCAAGACGATTCCCTATCACCTGCGCGAGTGACAAGACTATTGTGAACATTATCCGCTGGAGTTTTCGCCTCAATTTATGTCCAGAGTTAATAAATGGCTCTCGCTGTTGAGCTCTCCATTTAAACAACTTGAAATTGAGGTAAAAACGTTCGGCTTGAATTTTAAATGCTTGAATATCGAATTACTTGACTAACTCTTACGTAGTACAATTCTTCAGGAGCTTCGAGTAGGTCGAGTTTTTTGCCAAAAAAAAAAAAAAACGCCAGACACAGGAAGCATTACTTTCTTCACTCACTTTGAAGGATAATGAACAATGGTGCGCGGTGACACCCCAAGCGAAAGCAACAGTTATGAAAACTAGGCGAACATTGAAAATTCACAACTTGTGAACACGAGGCCAGGAGTGGTAGCTAGATTCTGTGCGGAATGCTTCAACCGTCAGAAAGGAATTCTATGATTAACAGCGTAGCGTCAAAACGGGCCAAAAGTCGTAATGTCGTTTTCCAGCACGGTCACGTTCGGCTACTCATGACGAGATTTACTCAGGAAATATTGGTAGCACTGAATCGAAATTTACCACACCCTCTGTTATATTCATCACGTTATTCCGTGTGATTAGCACAGGTGTCAAGAATGACTTGTTGCCTGCTTTAACAGGTACATCCTTCTTATGGCGATGCGCCAACATCACTACTTACGTAGACACCAAATCAATCGTCCTTTAGGCATGAAATACGTCGCCAGTCGCAAAGAGGGGATAATTGGAAGCCGCTCATGGGAAATTCTTTGAATAATAAATCTATTCTTTCTTCTTTTTTTCACTTGCATTTCTAACTATTACAAGCCATATGTAGGAGTTTTCCACACTATTGACAATGTTCATCATCTATTTGCTCACGCCTACAATCAATCCTAAACTTTTAGGTTATTAATCATAGGGACTCGAAAATTTATCAAATTAATTTCCAACTTTGCTAAAATCTTGTCTTAATCCATGTTTTACAACCTCACAATAAAGTTAAGCGAAGAAAAATTTATTAGTTTATTTGTCCTACCTGTAGATCAAGTCGAGTAGCATTCGCGTCGATCCTCATCTAAGCCATTTTTTGCCTGTGTTGGTATGACAATAGATTGTAAGCTTCTGTTCGCGTTTCATTCATTTCGCTATCACCAAATACCAAGTGTATTTATTTATTGTACGCTACTTCCGCACTTTATCTGTAGTTCCGCATCAATTTGAATACTGTTTATGAATTGTAAGAAATGCGTTTTATAATGTAAGAGCAGCGTTCCTGATGTCGTTCTAACACTTTCACTTCTGCGTTTCTTCCATCTGCAATCGAAAGTTTAAATTTCGTCAACTACGACCAATCGTTTGTTTAAACGTCGATATTGAACAGTCTTCTATCTGTCCACAATATAATATAATATTCTATAATAAGATTCAACACTACTCGATGGGTGCCTATTATTAGCCATCAATGGCCATTTCAATATGTATTCCCCCCACCCCCGCCCACCTACGGTTAAGTGTTATTGTCATTGCCTTAATTATGTTTAATTGCGGTACTTAACGAGGTAATGAAGAGGTTCTACTTATGTTTATACTTATGTGTTTATTCTTATCCTCATCGTCCCGCGTTGACAATTTCAAGTTTACATCTAATAGAACTTAAATTGTTTTTATTTGTATTTAATTTAATTAAGTTTACGTTAATGAGTCAATTAGGGTTAATTTATTTCCCTAAATATGCATAAAACTTTGATTATCTAACACACTCTCCCTGGAGTGTATTCTTTTTCAATATGTGTTTAAAATATTTTTGTATATTAACATCCAATTTAATTTTGTTTATTTATCATATCAGCAAAAAAAAAGAAAAAAAGAAAAAGAATTTTAAAACCATATTATAAAGTAATATAGATTTAATCGTACGCACGTACATGCATTAATTGAAATAAAATTCTCTGAGGCTCAAGCGAGGATGAGAAAATGTTTTTACATTCACAAGACCACATACAAATATGTGTTCATTACTCTTGTTGTTTGTCTTGAGCGAAAAATCTTCAAATGTCGCATGAAATAATAATGGAAAGGATTAGGATGAAATCGATACGGGATCTGTCAAAATCGGCTCATAAAAATCATCGTAAATCAAAGTCAACGGTGGAAGTTTGTTCAGCTAACCTTTTGCGGGGAGGAGGACAAGGGCATATGAGAAAGACGAACGAACACCCTTACTTTCCATGGGATCTCTGGGACACAAGAAACATCCTAAACATTTTTTCACTAGGTCCACCCCATTTTGGCTATGGTCTGCAAGATATACTAATTTCTTCTGGACTTGGCTTAGGTTATCAGCATCATAATGGAAGAATAAAAGTTTGATGAAATCTATGAACTTTTGAAATTTTTGATGAAAACTTACGACAGCCCTAGATTGCCTTGGAAAGCGAACGATTAAACATCGTATGAAAAATTTCAACTCGTTTTAGTTACTTTGTCACTAAGAACTACGGTCTTTTGCAGCCCCTATGTGGCGTATGCTTTATAAAAATTTAAATCTTCGATCGCATCCATTTAACAGCTATGGACGAACGATAAGCTTTAGTTAATACGAGGAAAGATAGCAAATTTTTTTATTGCGAATTATTTCATAACTGACGAAGTGGAAGAATTGCGTTTTCTTCAATACCTCACGTGTCACAGATGCCACAAAATATTAACATAGAACTGTGCCGCCGTTTATTTTAAATACATGTTTATATGTTTAAATTAATTTGAAACAATTGTAATGCCAACGCTTGTAGTGTGAAAATGCTACGGAAACCATGTAAAAATCGTTATTATATTATTGCATTCAAGCGCCCAGACTTTGTTGCATTCTGTGAACCGTACTATGCTTTTTTTTCTATTAGGTGTGGAAAGCTATATATAACGCTTTCATTTTTTCCGTATGTATATAGCGTAAAAGTGTCAGTATAGATGAAAGTGTAAAGAGATGGATACCAACAAGTAGCATTTAAGGCACAGTATGGGGAAAAATGCATTTGAAGCTATGGATATGATTAAGTCGCCTTGCGGTGAAAATTCAGTAAGCTATGAGGCAGTCAGAAAATGATTAGCGAAATTTCGGGCATGAGTTTTAGTCAATGAACGCTCCGGAGCTCTGTTTGATGACGTGCAGCAAAGAAATCATATACCCTTTAAAAGTTAGTGACGCTGTTAAAGGACAAAAGACCATTTATGCGGAGAACATTTTTCCAGACTTAACATATCTTACACTACTTATAAAACGAGATGCAGAAGAACTTGATATAGTTCCACCTTTTATTAAAACAATCAAATCGTCATCAATTTTTGAATCGATTTATGTCTGTTTGCCTATTTAAGTGCGAGAGTTTCGCAAACCCAAAATAGGCAGAACTTTTAGATGAGCCAAGCTCCCCAAGTGGGGAGGGGCGGGACACGTACATATATGTGCATCCATCTGACACTCGTCGCGATGAGCGTACCTATTCCGACTCGATGCATCATCGGGCAAGGTAGGCACCTAAGGAAATCACTGAGAAGCATCAGTCGGCCTTACATCTGTTCATCAATTTTTGTGCTCAACCTACATGTCCCTGTTTTGAGACACTCAGTTAGATGGTGGGAACATTACGCCCATTCTCTTTCTATTTGTATCTACTTGCTCTGTAAGAAAGTTTTCTTTCATTAAGACCGGTTTAAAAAAGTCGTGGGAAATCTGGAAAGGATGGGTATCTTGTTTTGAACTCTCTTATGAAAAGTAAGCTTTTACATGTATATGGAAAAAATAGCTTTTTTTATTTTATGATAAAGAGAGGTCTGGAGTAGCGATACTCCACATAAATTTGGATAACTTATTTCTCGGATTTCCTCCCGTGGAGGAGGTCTAATGAGTGTGACACAGGAAATAACGGCAAATTTTTCATTGCTTAAGGCGATTGAATATAAGATATTTATTGATCGGCTTCACCCTACTGTGTAATGATTTAATAACTTGTTAAATCTATTCTTTCATAAAGGTATGTGTGTATGCCTCTGTGTTTGTACGCTCAATTCGTATATGACAAATAGATAACTGTACATTACAGCAATTAACTGCAATTAAATGTAAACAGATTTATTACCAGCCAGCCAACCAAGTTAGTTTGTGCTTGTGTTAGCGAATAAAGGCGTCGAGAAAATATGCCGCCTATCATACAATACATATTGCAGAGCAGTGAGTGGGTGTTTCATAATTCAACATAAAGGCATGTGCGTAGGGTGCCGCGTAATTTTTTATATAATAATAACATAATTTTATTGTGTTTAATTATTCATTTTATGGTTGACGCTAATGTCCTTTCTTTAAAGAGAATAATAAGTTTTTTTTTTTATTAATTATTATGAATAATAATAATAATAATAATAATTTATTTTTTCTTTGTTTTATATTTGAATACCATTTCAAATTATTTTACTGCATTTACTCTGTTGTAAAGGGAAACAATCAAGCGCTGGACTGTGAAGGCTGCAAATTGTGATAAACAAGAGAGATAACGTCATCATCTATGTCCTTTTCTTTTCACATTTTTCAAAATACAAGTTCAGGTTCTAAGAATTCATTGATTGCTTACCTACGGCTAAAGCGCTCGGGCAATATAGTCAACGAATTCTGTTTGCCTGCTGTTGACGATCGTATTGCATTCAAATTTCTCGGAAACAAAATATGAAAGAAATCCACGCCGCACATGAAAACATAATATCAAAGTCGCCATTAGGAAAAAAAAGAAAAGAAATAATGAAAAGTTTTTGTGTGCGAATTACGCGTTTCTGTTGCGATAGATAAAACAAGCGACAAATAATTTCAAGTATCGATGACGACAAAGTGAACCTTTTGACTTTGCTGCTTGCCCGGATCTTTAAATATTCTTTATGAATTTTTAGATGAATATCTGCTATAGGCTCTGGATTAATAACAGAAATATATACTGAATTAGTATTTTCTCGATTGCCTTAAGTTTTTGGACAACAAATGGGTGGCTGCTTTTAAGTCGACATTGGTAATAGGTTCACAACTATTGAGAACATTATTCACACCCAGTCATCATTTACAGTACAGGTAATCGTTTCATTTGTTCAGATTTAGGGAGTAGTTAAGATGGACTCACGTTTCGTTAGAACGATCGCATCAGAGCAATTTTCTAAATCGAGAATCATTGTAACAATATTGATATGCTTTGGACCAAGGGCAAATTTCATTCAAAATGAATTAGATCGAACCATGTCTATGGTCCCTATAAGGCCTTATTTAAAAATAATTTTTATTTAAGAAAATATTGCGAAAATCGCTAAACGTTAAGTGTTTGCAAAAATTTTGATCACTTCCACACATGATGGTCAAAACCTTCGAATTCAACCGTTATGTACACTGCTTATTTTCCCTTTCTTTCTCATTTCTACCTGTAGAAGTAACTGATCCAAATGCTTGCAAGCACCTCAGAGTATTGTACCATAAAAGATGAACGTGAAAGGATAAGGATGAGATACAGCAGCTTTTAGAACAATTTCCGATTTCCTGCCGGTTATCGTTTTACGCAAATAAGTTTCATTTTCAACATTTTATAATGAAAATTAGTGCATACAGAGTCCACTAAGATCTATTGTTTAGACCCTATCCAACCTATATAAAAGATCACTGTAGAACTAAATCTTTAATGGGGAATGAAATATGATTTTGATATTTTACCGGGAAAATCAAAAAAGAGCTGTGGTTGGATTAATTAAAGTGTAGTGTAGGGTGTTTAGTGCTCTGCCTTGGCCGATTCTCAGTTAGTTAGGCGGTTTAAAACTTTAATATCGATATTAACCTGTTTGCATACAATTTTTTAGTGGTCAACGTTCACGTTGGTTAAAGCATGCGGGCTCGTCACCCGTGAACTTGCATATGGCAATAAATATGAAAATGTTTTATATTCGCTTCTCTTTAAATATGTGTATGAATGTAAACAACTTATGTTTTACAATTCAGGCAGATAGAATGTATTTGATTAATTATTTGCGGTTATTTAATCTTTTTTCTGTACTCATTCCCTAATAATTATTGCATTATTGTTATTTTGTAAAAAATCATTAACAAAAAAATAATATATATATGTACTTATATACATGTACCTACATACATATAAAATTACAACTTAACAACTTTTTTAATAATATGGATGCTTTGGAGCTATATTTGGAATATACAAATACATAATGACACACTCAACTCAATGGTTCTTTAAATCATTTAATAAATTTAATATTAACTTAGCACAAAATTTTATGTTCAATTCAAAAGTGTGTCTGTGTTAGCTTAATTTAATTTTACGAAAGCGACCGGTAAAGTCTTCTATAACTATATTTGAGAGATTATTTAAAGCAATTACCAAAATTATATGCGGCTAAGACCGGAGCTTTTATACCCAACACGTTCGTCTAAAAAGAAAAGTAGTAAAAATAAAATTTCGGCGTAGGTTCTTCCCTTTTTTGCAAACTTTGAAGCCGTACTTTTAACTTATGCGACCTGGAACTCTTTTACCCGCGGATAATATACACTCGACAGACGGACGGCCATGCGTAGATCGACTCGGAATTTGTTGTTGATATAGATCATGCAAAGTAATAGATACTCAAAAAAATCTAGAAAGTGAAGACGTTTCCAGCTTACGCAGTTTTTGGCGTGTCAGGTCCCGTTTTAAAAAGCATGCAAGAACTTCCCCTTTTTTGCAAGCTTTGAAGCCATTATTTAACTTATGCGTCCGGGGGCGTTGTTACCGCGGACATTATACATTCTAGACAGACGGACGGCGATGCTTAAATCAATTGGGAATTTGTTGTTGATCTAGATGCTGCAAACGTTTTTACAAAATGAATATATCCCCGTTTTTCGGGCATGGCCATAAAACTGATTTTACCAAATTATATTTTCCCATCAGTAATTGTTGCTTTGTTTAGTACAGATGCGACAACAACTTTTTGATTAAGGACTTTAACTAACGCCTATAGATTCCCTGTTGACTCGGCACCTCATCAATAACGGCCTGATACTTTATCGATGAATATGAAATTTTGCACAGAAACAATTGGGGAATGACTCTACAAAAAAATATTGCAACTGAGAGACTGGACACTTAAGCTTGCTTCTGTTCTGGAAACAGTCGATAATATACGATAGTTAAATATTTACAAAAAAACTTATTCCATAGAGCCTTATTCACCACGTCGTTATTGAGCCAGTAGCCCATACTATAGATAGTTGTCCGCAGTGGTAAATATCCTGTACATGACTTCCTCGTATAATAACAACTTAAGTTCTCATTTTCTTACCCAGTTTTTATTTTAAAATATATGACACTCTTTCCGCCAAGATAGTATGTTAGTGCCGCCCATTCAACCAAATAATCGACTTACGAAATAATATAAAACAGTAATAGACATCGCGGTTAGCTTCTGTTACTTCCTTTGTGGTAACAATTTTTAATAAACAGATTTGACTGACTAAAAGTTAATATGAATAATTAAAACGCAAAAAAAAAAAACAATAACAAAGAGAAAGTTTTACTATGAAATCATAACATTGGCTAAAAAGCATATCAACGACTTACTTAATTTAGTTGGTATTACGCGTGAGATATTAAGAGAGCCGAACAACTAGCAAGCTCATGGTGCTACGAGAAATTCCCATTTTCATAGCAAAGCAATAATTATTCGTTGCAACGAGCATAAAATTTATTTAAAAGCAATTCATGTGTTTTTTCGTTTTTTTCGTTTGTTAAGCAACGATTTTCAAAGCTTTTA